>JAUCMT010000059.1:9849794-9864142 GCA_032357475.1 Enteromius thamalakanensis
TAATATTGTGAAATATTATTTCAATTTAAAATAATTGTTTTCTGTGTGAATATATTTTAAAATGTAATTTATTCCTGAGATACAAAGCATCATTACTCCAGTCTTCAGTGTCACATGATCCTTTCAGAAATCATTCTAATTTGCTGATTTATTATATAATTATGCATGTTGGAAAGAGTTGTGCAGACAAATATATTTTTTGGAACTTTTTTTTTCTTTTCCTTTTTTAAGTAAAAAACAAAATATTTGTTTCCCAAATATAAAAATTTCTAAAATGTAAATCTATGCTGTGACTTTTTTGTTTATTTAATAGATCCTTGGTTAATAAAAGTATTAATTTCTTTCAAAGAAGAAAGAATAAAAATCTGATCCCAAACTTCTGAACAGTAGTGAAACAGTAAACTACTGTAACAGCAGTTCTGAACATTATTATCTATTTTAAATAAATGCTTCTCTTTTTAATAATTAAATGATCAAAGAATAATAAAATTAACTATTAAGCAGCTTAACTGTTTCCAGCACTGATAATAAAACATCAGCATATTAGAATGATTTCTGAAAGGATAATGTGACACTGAAGACTGGTGTAATGATGCGCTGTATCTCAGGAATAAATTACATTTTAAAATATATTCACACAGAAAACACTTATTTTAAATTGAAAGTAATATTTCAAAATATTATTTTTCTGGATTTTTTATATAATAAATGCAGCCTTTATGAGCAGAAGAAACATCTTTAAAAAACAATAATTACACTGACCTCAAATTTTTAAACGGTAGGGTATGTGTGTGTGTATATATGTATATGTATATGTATATATATATATGTATATATATATATACATACACAGACACACACAAATATGTGAGTATATATGTATGCATAAGCAAAGAGCCATTTATGTTGCTGCTATATTAACATCAATTCTGTACATAAAACAACTTCTACACATCATATACTGTATGTCTCGACTGAATAAGTCACAACTGATTGACCTCACAACAGTCTCATGATATATAATGGCACTCAATACCATAAAGTGAGACCTCTAGTGGCTGCTTGACGTCATCTATAAAAATCTACCCATACTTCATTACCATAACAAGGTACACACAAAATAAAGACTCTTTAAATATCTGAAATATATATTTTATTTTATACTCAGATGAAAAATGTCATGGTTGTAAGAGTCACAAGAGGTTCCATTTAGTTTTCGCTTTGCATAGTTTCGTGAAGACTCAAAGAGCTGTGAAAATACGACCACAATCATTTGATAGCCAAATACTGCTCAAGCCAGGGTGATTGCAGCAACGTTCCTTTCAGTAACTAAAGATTGAGGTGAAATAATATTGACCACTACTAAACATACAGACAAAACCCCAAGAAATATTTAGAAAATGACAAGCCATAGATAACTTAAAAAAATATAATTTCAAGTCAACAGTCAAAAACCAGCAATGAAAGTCATAAACACGTTTGTTATTTCCCAATAAAATGAGCAATGCTGTTTTGAAAAGAACAAATGTTAGCAATTAAATATAGAAAAATAACAGCCGTTATACAAACATTTTAAAGCATGAAAAAAATCTCATTTAAAAAGCAGCAACATGTTCCCTTCCCCCAAATCTGAACCTATAGATTACAGTGCAATAAGCAAAAACAAGTGCATTAACAATCTCTGACAAACATTCTACAATACAAGAAACGTTCAGGTAAAAAGCCCTCATAAACCCTACAGAAATATCCCTCGGTAGGGAATCAAGAAACGTGAGATTTAGCATTCCTTTAAGTTGAATTTCATTTACATACGCGGTGAAAAAAAATAATAAAACCTGACTTAATAAATAACTACATGCAAAGTACAGATATTTTCAAGTAATCTCAATATCCCGTTTCTTCACTGAAAAGAAGCTAGTAATAATTATTATTGCTTATGTTCTGTACTTTTCTTTTCTTCTGCATTTCCCAAAAGCATTGCAAAACTACGTAGAAATCATTGTTTCAATGCATTCTAAGACTTTCGATGAAACACAGGAGTTTAAGAACATGAAGCATGGTGTACCTCAGTAACCCGACTGCTAACATACAGTATGCATAGATAAAAAGCAATATTTATATGCATATGCTAATTCTAAGAAGGTAAGAAGAAGAGAGCATGCTTGTGCGTGTGAGGTTATTCAGGAAATCATCTAACACAATCAAAACGTTCTTTGCTTTTTTTCTTCTTTTGTACGTGTTGTTATTACCCAGAGTATGGAAAACGTTTTTTTTCCTCAAAACGGGTTTCTATCTTGCAGTATTGAGAATTTCTGTTCTGTGGGGAAACTACCTTGACTTTTCCCTCAGAACTGCTACTTTTTATCCTGCTACTCTGAGTTAATATCTGACACCTCTGTGAGTACAAAAACAACAACTGCAGGATTTTTATTATTATTTCTTATTTCATGGTATAAACAAACTTTTTCGGTAACACTACAGAATAGGGGGTCAGAATAATGCATTAGTTAAGCATTAATTAATGGTTAATTAGTTAATTATTAAGTATTAGTAATCAAAGATTAAAATGTTAAGTTAATCATTAATTACTAGTGTGTTTTTGCTCAACTAATGCTTAATTGTGAACAAATTAACCATTAATTAATGCTTAACTAATGCATTATTCAGACCCCCTATTCTGAAGTGTTACCTATTATTCTGCTAGAGTGCTAGAGACATGTAATGGGCTTTCAAAGTTTGCATTTTCTTCATTAAAACGGAAAAAAAGTCTAAATAAAGAGTTTTGGGAATGTAAAACAAAGAAAATGTAATTTTATTTATTTAAAAAAAATTAATAATATAAATAAAATTATCAGCAAATGTAATTTAAGTATTCTAAAAAGTTATGTAAACTTGGCAAAAGTGTTAAAAACTGATTTGATGAATGCAGTGAAAAGTGCTCTACTGAAATCTGACCAAATCACTAGTTTTCCTCTGGGGTCACCAACACTTTCTCACATCAAACCAAATGCAAATGTAGGAAATTGCATACATATTGTCTTATACGTGGTTGCAATACATTAACCCAGTGGTCAAAGCATATCAGCCTTCTGCTGACAGATGTGACAGGTTGTAGGCAGGGGTTAAAAGGTTTCAGGAATGCCTTATGCGTCTGTCACCCTGAAAGCCCTCACATGAGGTCACCATTACAAGACTTTTTCAGTTTATGCACATATGGAGACTCTTTAGACTGGTGCAAGAGCCTTGTTCCTCTGCCTCTGGAGGAGAGCCAAGTCAAACACGCCTGCAGCTCCAGTGGAAGCAGCCGTCCAATGAGTCCGCTCACCTCTAGACTCCAGGGCACTTTCTGTCTGGCCCAGCGCTCTACACATGTGATATGGAGAGAAGAACACAGAACAGGCTTTGTGACACCACTTACCTAATTGTTCCCATATCGATGCAAAGGTATTATGATATAACATGGAGGCTGGTGCCTTGCAGAGAGACGGACTATAAAATCCTTACCAGAATTATTCAAACAAGTTCTCTGTCACAGATGTTAAAGTGCTCTCAGAACAGCTTCAGTGCTGTGGAGGACTAGGCATATGGGACGTGGCCTCAGCACTCCCTGTTTTTTCTGGGAATAAAATATATATATATTAAATACTGTATATTTCAACTGGAATATTTGGGATTCGACTTTAAAAAGAGATTTGATTATGTATGAGCTTTGAGTTAATAATAAAGAATAATTCAAATCTAATCAGTTTTATCAACAAGTCAGACTTGTTGTTGTCAATTATGCCTATACACCTATAGCTTTTAGATTACCCTCAGTTAGACAGATGTTTATCAGATTTATTTTACGTTAGCTATTTTTCTATGTATTTTCTATGTATCTACTCTTCAAAATATTTATTAATTTAACACTTGTAAGAACTGAGAGTTAAGGAGGATATTGAAATTTAGGGAGGGTGTTTTCAATATCAATATTAAAAAAATATGTCCATGAATAGAAAAGATCAGTGATGGAGTTAAATGTGTGGCATAGTTTGCCTTTCCTGGTAGTTGTTCCAGGGAAATGGATCAAGAAACTGGAATGTTGTGGTCCTGGTAAGTTACAAGCCAAACAGCTAACAGGGAGCGTCTTGACTTGAATTAAAGTGAAAATCTTTATAAATCCCACCCTGTCTGACTGTCTGTCTCTCTTTCAGCCTGTACCCCAAGAGCTCTGAGTGAATCATGGATGAGGACTTTGATTTTGAGCGCCGCAGAGAGTTACGGAGACAAAAGCGAGAAGAGATGCAGCGGGAGGCCGAGAAGTAAGTCACAAACTTGTTCATTTACACACACTGTTTACCTCTTTTTTTAAACACTGGGTTGCTCTCAGTTGCTTCCATGATGAAATATGATTCATCATTTTAGATGATGCAATAACATTCAGGATCACTGTCACACCGATGATGAGTTTAATACTATTTTAAGCAACCGGAGTGCTGTCTGTTATAGTCTGGCCAAGTTGGAGAAACCTGTGTCTGCGTCATCCAAACACCATGCCTCTGCTCGCCTCTCTTTATTCCTTATAAAGGTTGACATGCTTGTAAACATCTTCCTACATTTACAGTGCTTTGTTACAGTCGACGGGCCGGTAGAGTAAATCCAGATAATATTTGACTTTAGACAGACGCACATACAAGTTTCTTTCAGACAAGGAATAGTTAACTGGCAGATGGGATTTCCATAATTTAAGTTTAGTTTAGTTTATTATTTGAACCTTGAAATCTTATTGCAATTTTATTATCAATTAAATTATTTTTGTCATTAAAATGTACATTTTGAATAAATCTTTATATGTTCTGCTTTTTATTTTAGTAATGATCTGTTTTTTTTTTAGTATATTAAGTTTTTTTTTTTGCCAGAAAGGTTTATTTCAAAGAAAATTACAGAAATATTTTTTAATAGTTAGAATTTCTGTTTCCATTTTAGTTTTAGTCAACTATAATCACTATAATCAATAATTGCTGAAAAAAAGAAGCATTTTTAAAATCATTTTTTAAATCTTTATTATTATTTGAATGCACAATTATTATTATCTCATTATTATATTACTGTAATGAAACAATATGTATAATTTAAATCATAAATAATTTTTAAATCATGGTTTGTTGTGCTGATATCAATAAATAATAAAGTTTTGTTAGAGTAACAATAACAATAATGGAAACTTGTCTTAAAAAATGTCTTATAAAACAGTTTTTTTATGGAAAAATATTATTATATGTTATAATTTGTCAAATGTAATAAGCGGAGCTAATGGAGCTAGCTAAAAGATAAATATTTAGTGTCATTTTAAAGCAAAGAGAAGTAGCAAGCCATTGTACACAGTTAATGTCAATTATCCTGTGTTTACATTGGGTTTGCGTAAACCATATTAGATTTATTCATGTGTTCTGTTTTTGTTTATTTCAAGAACTGCTTCACCCGGCAGTGAACATTAAAGTTCTTGTGTTTTACAATTGTCATTTAAGGCTTGCAAAACTTTTTTCTCTTTATATTTATCCTTGAAATACATAAAAACTGTGTATTAGCATGGATACTGTGCAGTGTGGGTTTGTTCAGAGTGTTTATAGTTCAGGATGACTTGGCCCACTTATAGACTGAGAGCTGCAGTTTCTCCATCCTTCAATAACTCCCACTGTCCAGCGCTCCATTTAAGGACTGATCCGCAGATGTGTACTACTGCAGACCACAGATGCTTTACTGCTCTTTGTGAGGGAAAGAGAACAGGTCGATGCACACATAATGGTGACTGTCAGCACATACGATCACTTGTGTATTGTTTGTGAGAGGTGGTGGTGGTGGGGTTAATGGATGGAGTAGTGTACTTGGAAAAGCTACAGATGTTTTCTGTCTTTGCAGTTGCAATATTTAGAGTACAGAGGATCACAGTGTTTATCATCAGGGATAATTTTAGTTTTATAGACTTTGTGATGAAAATTCAGAAGGGATTTTTTTTACATTAGATTTATTTTGTCCAGGTCCAGTCCAAATGTCATATAGACTAAATAATACAGCAGTCCTAAATAAAATTAAATTAAATGTTCGTTAAAACTATTATATTATATTAACATATTTTATATTATTATTAAATTATTAATAACTAGCTTGGAATTATATATTTTATATATATATACATTTTCATCAAAATGATGCAATTTACAGATTTTATTTTTTTCATTTATTTAACTTCATGTACAAAAATTACAAAAACCAAACCTGAAATAAAAATTAATAAACGTTATACATAATAATAAAAAACTAATATAAATTAACATTTAACACATTTTAAGAAAAATATATTTTCTGTATTTAAAAAAAAATATATTTCAAATATTAATAATAATATTAATATAAAATTAAAATAGTATTTAAATGATATTTTATTTGACCTTTTTTAACATCATAATATTTTACTAATATTTATGACAGGTTATTTTTAATGACAGTTTGACTGATTATCATAACTATGCACAGTTAGTTTGAATTTTGTGAGGTGTCAACTCTCCAAACAGGATATTTATGAATTACTAAAGATTATAAAAAAATACTTTTAACCTAGAAAATATATTTGAAACTTTTTTTTAATTATATAAAGCCATAAAATATAAACAGAACATTTCTTAAAGAATCTTGGCCACTACAGTTTAAAAAGATTTTTTTATTTATCTTTGATCTCAGCTCAAGTAAAAGAAAGTTTACTGACAAAAAAAAAATCAAGAAAAACGTAAGCCTCTATTAAGCTTCATTGTGGCAACAATCAAAGCAGAACAGGAAATCAAACCTTTAATAAAAAAATACTCCACGCCTTCCTTAATAACTTCTGGAGAAATTAGGAATCCTGACACTTTGTCCCATTGTGTGCATGTTAAACTCTGAGTGTGCAGAATATATTTCTCTTCACAATCCTTCACTTCTTGTGCACAATGTCATATTTCAGTCTGGTCTCAGAAACTGCAGTGCATATGTGCTGGAATGACCGAGAGAGCAACTTTATTGAGATGGATGAGTCTCAAGAAAGAAACCTCAAGGCATTTCTACCACATCTATTGGCTTTGTAGCGGAGAAAACAAGCTTTATTGGAATCATATCTGGTAACGAAATATTCTCTATGAAAATTATTGATGCTAAAGAATCTGAACTCCCCTGAATGCCAGCTGCCTGTCATGGTTTCCAGTTCAAAACAGCAACGGAGTGAACCCACTTATTAATGTCAAAGGAAGTGAACACGGCATCGCCCATAAATCCCTTGTGCTTGATTACACAGTATGCACAGTATCTAAATGCGTCTGCTTATTCAATAGTTTCAGCATATTACCACTTTAAAATGATTTCATTACAATTCTGTCCAATTCCATTTTCAAGTATCAAATGATGTGGCTTCTCATTCATTTAATTAGCATATGAATTTTAGGGATTCAGTCTTCAGTTATCTTTTCATTGTCCCAGAAATTATGTCTTAATATTAAATCAGTTTTATTGATTGACATAAGACTTTAGCAATCATTTAGGTTTTAACTGATGTATTTTAGAGGATGTAAGAGAGTGAGGGTCACATGATGAATTTAAGGCCCTTCTACAGCAATGCAAGGACTGCTGTTTTTTTCATAGTGCATTATAAAATGACTTGTTTTGTGTACTTAAAAAAACAACATTATTTTACATTTTTAATGTTTGTTTTTTATTTTTAATGTTTACTTTTTACATTAATTTTTTTACAGTATATTACACATAATATAATAATAATAAAAAGAAAATCTAGAGAATAATTTCCTTTTATTATAACATAACAGCATAGAAAGTATTTTATCGCCCAAAACAACTGTATAATAAATGGATATAAAATATCTAGTACATCTTTATGAAGGTGTTTTCACCATAAATTTAGTTGCTACTGGCAAAAAAGAAAAAAAAATGAGTTAAATATTGACATATTTTAAATTACAATTAATATGGCACATTAAAATCAAATTTTTAATGTTGCAATTTTTGTTGTTTTTATTTTTTGATGTTTATTTATTTATTTACCTTTAAATTTATGTTTCCCCCCCCATGGTATATTATCTATTTGCCTACAAACAAATATGTATGTAATTAATAATGTCAAAATGACCCCCTCAGGTTTACAATGCTTTTGAGAAACTCAGCGCAGCTCAGGTCTTCAGTACAATGGGAATCTGGCCTGTCGAGCTGAATTTCTGCAGCAGGTTACGGAAACTACACAGACTCTGGAATGTTTTGACTGCTGCCTTTATTCCAAGATTCAGCCATAATGTTTCAGTATCTGTCAGGAGTGTGAGCTTTCTCCCTCCATCTCTCCTTGCATTTCATCTACCGCCCTGGAGGTCTGAAAGCTATTGTATTCATCCAGCAAACACTTCATACAGAAAACAGGCTGTATTCGTCCAGGAAAATCGCAGATACTCCATCTGACTGTCTTCTTGGATTACCTTTTTCTTATGGAACTCCCTGAGAGGAACGGATTGTTTCGGATTTCCGGGATGGAGAAACAGAATTGCGGTCTCTGTTATGGGTTTCTGTCTACCATCTACAACATCTGCAAATGATTGGAAAGGGAAGTGAAGAGGGGAAGAGGGAAAAAAATCAAACCCATCCTCTATCAATTGGCCATTTCAAGAGCTCTCGCTGCCTTATAAACACCAACATGACATGGCAAACTCAAGCCAGGCCGGCTTCGCTCAACTTCAAAGGCAAGACGAAGAATTTGAGAACACCTGAGCCCGACAATGAGGCAACTCTGAGGGAAAACAGTACATTTGGCATCTTACAATCTTGCTAATTTACCATGATGCTAGGATGGTAAAAAAGCTTCCCCCTCAGATTGTAGTCCAGACCCCTTTCTGTATACTTCTATACCTCAAAGATTTCATTACAGTTGAGGTTTTTGGGTCTGAGCAGCGTCTGGCAAACCAAGCCTAAATAAACACAAGAAAGTGTTTATGTTGAATCTCTCAAGGTCTGATTGAGTCAACAGAAAAATTGGGTATTGTACTACCACGTTTATACCAAGGTTATACCTTTTAAATTATATTATGTATTATAGAGACATTTAGTAGCACGATTCGTCTGTTATTGTACCATGGTACCCCATAATGTTTTAAGTGCTGTCAAATATTTAATTGCGATTAATCGCATCTAAAATAAATGGTTTTGTTTACATAATATATGTACTGTGTCTTTATTATGTATGTGTAAATACAAACACATGCATGAAAATATATATTTACAAAAATATGCTGTATATATTAAATATAATTATATCAAATATAAGAATACAAATGTGTATACATGTAAATATTTTCTATATCTGCAACTGTATGTTTGTATTTATATAAATAAATGATTAATATTATAACTGCAATTAATATATAAATAATAAATGTTGACTAGATCCATTTATGCACATGTAAGGAATTTACTTCTTTGTTTAGATTAAAAATATGTTTATATTTTAAGTAGATTGTGTATAGATATATTTTCAAGCTCACATTTGCTCGTATAATCCTTATTGGCTCTTCAGGGTGATGTAAAGTTTATGAAGTGTGTTTCCCACACACTCTTTCAGCACTAAGCCAAGAAGCATTCATATATCTGTCAGTACTGTCTTCATTCATACTGAGGAATGAGAGCCTTTACTGACATGTCTGTGTCCCACCGTGTCTACAGGATGAACTCTCACGATGATGATGATGAGGAAGCGGCCCGGGAGCGCCGGAGACGAGCCCGTCAGGAACGACTGCGCAATATGGAGAATGAAGAGTCGAATAACACTAGAACAGAAACGAACAGGTAGAGCCTTCCGGAAACCTAAACACTAAAAATGCTTGTTGTTAATTACTTACCCTCATATCGTTCAAACCTGCAAGACCTTTGTTCATCTTCAGAACACAAGCTAAGAAATCTGAGAGGTTTCTGACTCTGCATAGACAGCAACACAATTGATACATGTGACATCAGCAAAACACAAAAGCATGCTAATGAAAATACACACTATTTTTAATAATGAAGTCAAACTAACATAAAATGGACAAAAATCTTTGCCATTCTTTCTTTATTTAAAATTAAGATTCAGGTTTATTTCAGGTAAATAAAATCATATTTTTTCTTTTCTTTTATTTTCTCAGAAACAGTATTCTTGTAGCTTCATAACATTATGGTTGCACCACTGATGGCACATGGACTATTTTAACAATGTCCTTGCAACATATCTGAGACTTGAACGTGTCAGTTGCAATGCTGTCTATGCAGAGTCCAACTCAAATCTCATTAAAATATCTTAAAATGGGTTTTTGAAAATGATCAAAAGTCTTATGGTTTTTAAAGCAATTAATGGCTGAATTTTCATTTTTGGGAGAAGTAACCCTTTAAATTAAAGCGTAGGAACAATCAATAAAAAGTAACTAATACTAAACTTCACCAAAGCCTGAAACAAAATGCTAAAGCTTTTTATAACATAAATACTTGACTATACTGATAATGTTGTTATTTTCAGTACAGAGACGTCCTCCTTGATCACTACTTCTGCACCATCTGAGGATGATGATCAGGCTCTCTTAGAGAGGATTGCCAAGAGGGAAGAGCGCAGACAGAAAAGGATGAAAGAAGCTTTGGAGAGACAGAAGGATCTTGATCCCACCATCACAGATGAAACAGTCACCACCACCACAGAGGATGATCCAAGTGGTAGAAATGGTGAACAAGAGTCCTCCCAAAGTGATGTTTCTTTAACAGAAAACAATTCTTGGAAGGAAAGGGAAGAGAAAAAAGAGGAAGAAAAGACAGAGGAAAGCAGCATTGACGTTGAGGAGGCAATCACAAAAATGGAGGATCCAGTGCCAGTCCCCGCTGGAGAGGAATCCAAAGAATCTCCTCAGAAGACTGATGAACCAGAAGAAGAAGATAGACCACAGAGGTCCTACCTCAAAGAACAGGTCATTTCCTCAACATTTTTTGCTGTCGTTCCATCATATGGTGAAAGTTTAGTATGTGAGCAATGCATTTCATGTGGTTTCTACAATATTAGTTTGTTCTGACACTTCATTTGTTACAGACATCCACAGAGGAGAAACCCAAAGAACCAGCTGCACTGGATGAGGTATGAGATTCTTTGTTTTTGCTTGGGTTTTAAATGCAAAAGTTGCCTTTGAACTGATTTTTAGTTGGAAAATGTTTTAAATAATTTTTTATATTTTTAGGAAGAAACTATTATAGAGACTAAAGAACAAACAAATGCAGATTTAGCCAGTGCAGATTTAGAAAAGAAAGAGGTTATAGTTGAAACAGAATTTTGGGCAAAAGAACCGACAAAAGAGGAACAAATAGACGTGGAAGTCATAGCGCAGCCAACTACACCACCGACTGAAGAGGAAAAACGGGTGGAGAAAGAAGAAGAGCTAAGGAAACCTGAAGTGGTGAAGGTTCAACTTCAAGATGAAGTTCCAGTGAAGAAGGAAGATGAGAAACCTATGAAGGAGCAAGAGAAACCCCATGTGCCTGTTGAAGAAACACCAAAAAAATCAATTCGAGAAGCTGAGGTGAAGGCCAAACCCAAAAAGAAAGAAGAGGAGAAACCACAGCTGAGGAGGGAGCTTGAAGAAAAACCTTCAACACCAAAGAAGACGGTTGAGGAGAAACCTGTGGCCCCAAAGAAAGAGGTTGAGGAAAAGCCTAAATGGAAGAAAGAAGCTGGAGAAACAAAGGTCAAAGTGGAAGAAAAAGCCAGATCAAAGAAGGAGGAGGTATTTACCTCTAAAGCCTGAGTAATGCATAGAAATCACAGATCTACTTTATGCACAGCTCACTCTTTTAATGCGCTTTTTGGTTTGACTGGATGGACGTTTCTTAGTGATGTGTTGCATTTAATTTCTACCAGTTTAGTTTTGTTTTCCATTATTTTACTTTAATATTCATACCCCCAGTTTCACAGACAAGGCTTAAGCTAGTCCCAGACTAAAATGCATGTTTGAGCTGTCAGATGAAGATATCTTGCTCTGACATATCTTAAAACAGGTCAGTGTCATTGTTCTGTGATATTGACACCTGTAATATTGTCTTAAAAGGCATTTTTGTTAAAGTTGCCTAAATGACTTAATTTAACTAATGCCTAGTCCTGGCTTAAGCTAAGCCCTGTTTGTGGAACCGGGCCTTAAAGTGATTTTATTACTTAATACTGCAATACAAATGTCAAATCCTCCCCTGGATAAGTTTTCACGAGATTCACCCATATATGTTCACAAATCACTTCGCTTTATACATGCAGCTCTGAAAACAGTGTTTGCATCAAGACTCTGCCTGGTGTTGCTCGGTTTTTGCTGTGTAATTTGCATGAGGTGTGGTCAATTTTTATACATACTGATTTCTATAATAGAGAAATGACTTGCTAACACTAATGATAGAAATAAAGACCTGTTTTTTTTTTTATTTCTTTAGGTTTTGGACGAAAAACCAAAAACTTTCTTTTTACGTGATAAAGTAAGTTAATGTCCAAATACCATCACACTTCTACTAAAACATTTATGACTGAAGGAAACACAGCACAACCTGAGAATAAAATAATATTCATTGTTTTTCCATTAAAAGCTGAAAGTGTCAACAAAGCCGCAAGATGTAGCTGACAGCACCGCCAAAGCCAAGAAACCAGAGAAGACACTAAGGCAAAGACTCATTTTTCATTTCATAATTGACACTATTTTGCCGTTTTGTTTTTTTTTTTGGAAATGAATATAAAGACATTTTTTCTTGACGTTTTAGTCCCACCAGCTTGCGTTCTCCTGACACAGAAAAGCAAGATCCCATCGCCAAGCTGGAGGCAGAACGCAAGCTGCAGGAGCTGAAGCGCAGGCGGAACGAGATGGACAGCGAGGTGCTGGAGAAGATGAAGCAGAAGCAGCAAACCGCCGAGGCGGAGCTCGAGGAGCTGAAGAAGAAGAGGGAGGAAAGGAGGAAGATTCTGGAGGAGGAAGAAAAGCAGAAGAAACAGCAGTTGGCAGACAAGAAAGCCAAAGAGGAGGTAAAAAAGAACATATATATTGCATAATTATGCTTACCTGTGCTGGTAAAGTATGCACTTTTAAGTATACAGGTATGCAGTAAGCCAGTATTTAGTCAACTTCATGTTACATCTATAGTAAAGCATTAAGAGAATTACTAGTCTAAAACACACACAAATTCTTGATTTCAAATCTAAAATGATTTGGGACACTAGTCACATTCTGCCATAGTATCCTATACAAATAATATGCAAATTTGAACATGCATTGTGTGAACAATCTTAATTGTGTCCTCATAGACTTTATTTGTGAGACGTATGCTGCCCTTGTCTTCTTCTCATCACTAAAATGAACAGGAAGAGAGGAAGAAGATGAAGGAAGAGATTGAGCGGAGGAGAGCAGAGGCAGCCGAGAAAAAAAAACTAAAGGATGAGTCAAAAGAAGGGAGCAAAGCAGCATTCATCGCTCCGAAGGGTGCTTCAGCAAAGGTTAATAGTTCTATGATTTATTCTGACTCTTACAAAAGACATAGTACCAAAATAATGTGTTTTATGTGATACTGCTCTGTGACAGATTGGAGAGAAAGCTGAATTTCTGAACAAATCTGCTCTAAAAAGGTAAGAAGTGTGTTTACTCTACGGTCAAACAAGTACTGGGGTCTGCATATACTGTGTTTATACTGCTGTTTATTTACTCCAGTCCGGTGAAGACGTCACACACTCCATTAGTTTGCAAGATTGGAAACAGACTAGAGCAATACACTTCTGCTGTTCAGGTGAGGCACTGTAAACACTTAAAGCAGCCGCCTGTCCTTTACAACAGTTTGAGACTCTATCTGTTGTTCGGCAGACTAAAGAAGTGACAAAATCACCCAAATCTCCTGTGGATGTACCTGTGGCTGAAGGCCTGCGGAGCATCAAGAGTATGTGGGAAAAGGGGAATGTGGTCAATCCCACCCCGAATCCTGCAAGCCCTCCACCGGTCACCAAGGTAAAGGAGAAGAGATAAGAGAAGAGCGTTTAAGTACTGAAATTAAGCACTATTAATTATGACAAAAAAAAATATCCTGCTAACTGTCCTCTCAGGAAACAGCTGGTCTGAACATCGGTGTGGCTGGTCGTATTAACAGCTGGAAAACCAAGAGTCCAGAGCCCAAGCCTGCTGAACCCAAACCAGCTCCTGAACCAGAAAAACCACCTGCCAAAACAGTGAGTCTGTCACTTAGTCTACATCTATCTATCTATCTATCTATCTATCTATCTATCTATCTATCTATCTATCTATCTATCTATCTATCTATCT
>JAUCMT010000059.1:9866306-9882156 GCA_032357475.1 Enteromius thamalakanensis
ATATTTTAAATTTTTTATATTTGGATAAGACATTCCACTACATATAGTACTACGTATGATTTCGTATGACAAATAAAATGTGAAATAAATATATATATATATATATATATATATATAAATATACAAATTATAAACTACTTCTTTACTAATTATATCTCCATCTCCTTCCCAATCCTCTAGCTGTGGCATTTTTTTTTTCATCTTCTCTTTCCTGCCACGCTACTGTCTGCTGTTTTTCCTCTCCTTTCATTCAATCCTTGTCTAGAAAGGTAAACTTTACATAAAACATTCATTTAAAATCCATTAACCTACTGTATGCAGATCTAATGGAGGTGGTGTCATTTTTGTTTTAAAAAAGGAGCAAAAGCCAGCTGAGGTCACTAAACCACGTAGCCCGTGGGAAATAAAGGCCTCCACACCTGCCAAGGTAAGTCAGATAGATGGAAACATGATGTTTAAGTCAATTCAAGTCAGTTATTTCATTGAGTGTTTACTTTGACCGACCCGGAAATGACTGACAGATCTCGAGGTGTAACAGTAAAAACTCTTGTTTTAAAAACAAGTGGTGTTTGATGCCTGTTGAATTAATGGTTTGTTATTCAAATTATTGGGTCATCTACCAACTGTACATTTAGCTAGCATGTCTTTAAACCTAAGATTAGTTCCAGGCATCATTAATTCAAGCAATGGCTCTGTTTCTAAAAAGCCTTTCATCTAATAATTTTAAACTGTATATGACTGGATGGAAAAAAATTTAATGTTTAGTGGTACATCCCATCATCCCTTTCTCAGATATAGTTACCAGAATGTCTCTCATTATTATAATTTTGCCAGTATAACAGTAGTAAAATAACAACACAACCTATTGGACTTATTTTATATTTTGATGAAATGGTAGCTAGCTCATCTGATCTCATTTGTGCATTTTTTGTATGATCTGCTCGTGCTATACTGATGGTTACGTTTAGGGGTGGACCTTCATAAATACTTCATAGAATTTACAATGTACGAATTTATATAAAAAATGAATTTTCCTGTGAGATTGGGTTGAAGGTTCAAAATCAGATTCTTATTGGGTTGCTTTTTGTTTCAGGTGTTCGCAGCCAAGAGTAAATTCGTCACAAATGGTGAGTGACCTTTGTGTGTGTGTGTGTTTTTTTAAGATAATTTGTTTAAACCACTTTTATCCATGCAGTGCAACTCAAATGGGGGCGTCCCTTTTGACATTCATTGGTCAAAAAAAGCCATTTTTCAAAATATTTTCTCACCAATGACTAGCCTTGCTCCCTAAAAAGGGTGGAGCAGTGGGAGGTGGCGACAGCAAATGTCTGAAGTCATGACCCTAACCGGCCAGCAAGACATGCTCGCATATCATGCCGCGCTATATTTAAAGCACCGATCCTGTTCTTCTGCATTGGACTGCCGGCGTGTCAGGCATAATTTCAGTGTGTTTGTTTCACCCAGCGCCTCCTGTGTAGCATTGTGTCATGATGCGTTGCATTCCCTGCCGCAGCTGTTCTGTTGTGCCACTGCATTGGCATGAATCACTGGATTACCATGATGTCACACAGCAAAGCAGTTTAATATTTAGAGTAACAGAAAGGATAAAAGTATCACATTATGTCACATTAACCTCCTTAACACTCTCATGAGTCCTGACAGGAATCTGCTTTTACGGTTTATTACTATTAATTCGAAGGAACTAGCGAAAGAAGCTAGTGCCGGCTACCTCTCCTGGTCTTTCAGCTGAATTTGTCCTTGAGAGTGACATAGATGACAATGCACCAGTTATTTGTCGCACTTGTGGCACAACTTGAGACCTCTGACCATGTCGGCCGTGTGTATTCGTCTGGGTCACGGCACCAACGTGTTAACTCTCTAACTGGGAACAGGTGCGGACGGCTGATGTATTGGCTTTTCGTGTATTTAGGGGAAGTGTTGAAAAAGCCTGCAGAGTTATACACATGACGTATGTAGAGCAAATGTAACCCGCTCGTACCGTTTCTTTTGAGAACTCATTAGCACATTAACAACGTATTCCCTGATGTTTTACAGGAACCAGAAAATAAAGACATCCGATGGATGCCAGATCAGCGCAAGTGGAAGATGCATCCATTAAATGTGCATGATTTTGCACGGATCTTACATTGGAAATCCAGCGACAACTTAAAAGTACAAAATTTTTAAGTTTAAAAAATTGCCTTTAAAAAATGTAGTTACAATGAATCGCGTGCGAGCCAAATAATGCATGTTAAAATGTTACATATAAAGTATTAAAGAAATAGTTCAAGCAAAAATCGAATTCTGCCATTAATTACTTACCCTCTTGTTGTTCAAAACCCATAAGACCTTTGTTCATCTTCGGAACACAAATTAAGATATTTTTTCATGAAATCCAAGAGCTTTCTGATCCTGCAAAACAAAACTGGGTTCAAGGCACACAAGTAAGGACATCGTTAAAATAGTCCATGCAACATCAGTGATTCAACTTTAATTTGAGAAACTTACGAAAGTAATTTTTCTGTATAAAGAATACAAAAATGAAGACTGTATTTGATCAAAAAGAATTTCATTTGTGTTCCAAAGATGGAACAAAAAGGTCTTACGAGTTTGGAATGACATGAGGGTTCGTAATTCATTTGAATTTTTTAGTAAACTATCTCTTTAATATCAAACATTATTAAAAAGTGACAGGTGGATTGACACCAACACACTGTAGAGTTTGTTTGGACGCAAGTGAAAAAGGGTTTTCACTTATCTTTTAAACATTGATACGCTTATTTATTTTGCTTTCATAACTATGCATGATTATATAGTTGAACTTTATTATCTGCATTTAGCATTATTTTGTCCCTACTGTCCGGAACCCTGATGAAAACCCTTTTTTTTAAATCTCATTGTCTTATTGAATTATATATACAATTTACTTGCATCAGAAAAGTATACGATAATAAACAATTATAATAATAATTATAGCTAGCAGTAACCATTACAACAGATGCAGTTGCATTAACAAAATTGTATTTAGTGTAAACGCGTATGAAGCACGTTTCATACAGAAGTCACTTTCAATCTAAGTAGCCTAAATGCGCGCAATCTTGCGAAATCTGTTTCGAACGATCTGTGTGGGTCAATCTCTCGCTCTTAAGCGAATTTCCAAATTACATGGATTCCAAATGAAACGGCTGGATTTTGCTTATGATTATTTGCCTAACAACACTAAATTTGACTGACTGCTTCTATAGCTTTGATTATGGCTTCATAAAAAAAAGAAAAAGAAAGAAAAGAATGGCAGCTTCCTATTTCATAGAATTTCATGTGCATTGAGATTCAGATAACCTATTGATTTTGCACTTATGATGTAATGCTCTATATGTTTTGTGTTTGAGCATGCTTTGCGTATACTGCTATTGCCTTATGACTTTCAATCATATACTTTGCACTTGGTAGTGACATAGCTCAACTCTTTTAAAATATCAATCAAGCATTTCACACTGTAACAGTTCAGACTATCAGTGATGAACAAATGTTGTATTGTCAAACCAGCTTTCACAGTAAAGTAGTGATTCATGCACACACTGCCTCTGTGTGTTTCCTGTACTAAACTCATTGTCATTTGAGAAGAGCTGTCTGCTTCTTTCTTTGAATGGATTGGGTTTCATGGGGTGGTAAAACAAGGCAGGTCAAAGAGAATGTTTAGTTTTAGAACTTCACTGAAATGCATCTGACAGTCTAACAATAGACGAAGGCTTTCAGCGCACGCCAATGAGAGGCCATTGTGATCACGTGGTGTGTGAGTATGTTAGCCTTGAGACTGAGGCCCGCTGCTCTAACACTGCGCTCTAAAAGAGAGCGGCTCCTGAGATCTCCGAGATCCACACACAACCCAGGTGAGAGTTATCTATTCCTGCCTTGTAAGAACGGGATGTGTTTTGGTATTGGTGTTGCATTTAAACATCTGTGTAATGTATCCTGCATGTAATCTTTGATGTAGTTTATAGTCATGTCTGACACAGAAGATGTGATGGATGAGGGGGTTCAGTGAGTAACAGTCTTTTACACTTTATCATTTATTTGCATCATTTATTCTGATAAAAGTGCATCATATTTTCACTTACAAATCTTCTGTCTCTTTCTTTGTGTTTTATCTCATTTTATAAAAGGGAGGAAGGTATTGTATATTTTAATATTATAATCTAACATCATTTTTTTTAGTTATTTATTATAATGCCAGTGGTTATTGACATACGTTTACACTGTTTGCACCAAGTATACTTACTTTCTGGGAAAAATTAGTTAAAAAAAAATGCATTTGGCAATTTAATACTGCCTAAACTAATTTTTATTGTTTTAATAATTTACTATTCTATTCGCTTGCTGTTAATAACACCCCTTTTTTCCAATTACAGTAGATGACTCTAAGTCCAAACCAAAGTAAGTCCCTATTGAGTGCCTGTCATTATACAGCCATACAAAACCTTTTTTTTAATGGCTCAATCTTTTATCTTCAGATATCTATCAAATATCCAAGCACCAAAAATTCCAGAAGGGGAAAAAGTAGATTTTGATGTAAGTAGGAGATATTTCTCTTTAAACACACACCTCTCTCATTTTTAGACCACCTGTAACCTGTATCATTTGTGTGTGTGTGTGGCAGGACATCCAAAAAAAGCGGCAGGAGAAGGATTTAACAGAATTACAGTCTCTTATAGAGGCTCATTTCCTCCAGAGACAGAAAGATGAAGAGGAACTCATTGCTCTGGTCAACAGAATTGTGAGTGCTTCCTCATAAATGTTGTGTATTGCTGATGTAAATGTCTTGGGTTTGTACAGCTCTTTGTAGACATTAATTCTTATAGGTTTTTGTTAAATATGAAAGTCATGAGTCATTTTTTTCCTGTTAATCAAGATCAACATCTTTCAGATCCTGCAAGTGGTGCATACACCTACGAGCAGAAATATATGTGAAAGCCTATGTGTTTGAACAGGACAAGAGGCGAACTGAGAGAGCCGAGCAGCAGCAGATGAGAGCAGAGAGAGAGAAAGAGCGTCAGGCCAGACTTGCTGTGAGTTCCTGTCACATTCTGACTGTCAACGCCTGTCATCTTCTGCTCAGACACCTGCCACCTAACCGATGACACCAAACTAGCCCAGAATTTACACCTTTAAAATCTCCTTGTATAGTCAAACCAATGCATTTTACTGGATCATTTCTACAAAGCTTTCAATCTATAATTTAACTGGTTCTTTGCCCAAGTTCAACGGTGCACTACAGGCTCAACATGGGTATTTAACCTACCATCTGAATTGTTGACAGGACGAGAGAGAGAGAAAGGAGCAGGAGGAGCAGAGAAAGAAGCAGGATGATGATGCCAAGAAGAAGAAAGCCCTCACTAATATGACCCATCAGTATGGTGGCATACAGCAAAGGGTCAGTGTTTGGCAGCATATGTGTTTGAAATTAAATGACAACTTTATGAAGTTTCTTTCATTTAATATGAGAATTATTGCTGGATTAAAGGGTGAAGGACGTAAAGGTGCCAAGAAACAGACGGAAAGGGAGAAAAAGAAGAAGATCCTGGCTGATCGCCGAAAACCACTGACCGTTGATCATCTGAGTGATGACAAACTCAAGTACTAAAGCTTGGCACAGATTATTTATGTGCAAATTATTGGCAATGCTTAGTTGACCTTTACCACCAATCAGTGACCTTGTGACTACTACAGTAAAAACAGACAAATAACCATATTTAAAGGCCATTTCTAATAATTTGAGCCATTTACACATGCGTTCATCTTGAAATGCATTTTTTGAAACACTATTATAGCAGTGCATACACAACTAGTAGCTATCAAATGAAAAAAAAAACACGAGTTTTTTTCGAGTTTTTCGAACTTTAACAGCAGCCTTTGGATGAAAAAGAATGTTAAAACAACTCAGTGGAACGCGTTCTGTGTGAACCTTCCATTTTTTGTCTCTGGGTGCAGGGATAAAGCCAGTGAGTTGTGGCAGTGGTTGATGCAGCTGGAAGCAGAAAAGTACGATCTCAACGAGAAACTGAAACGCCAGAAATACGATGTAAGTGATAACTTCCTTTACTTACTTACAAGTTGCTTTTGAGACGTTTATGGAGCTCCTGCCAGACCCAATTTTTGAGTCATTGACAATTTAACAAAATCCAGTTGGCGCTGAACAGGTGGAATTTGGTCTGAGGTAATTAGGTTGTGTTCATTATCACTGTATCCTGTTAGCGCTTAGCTGTCACGTTTCCGTCTCTCGCAGATAAATCAACTCCTTGCCCGCGTCCAGGATCACCAGAGGTATAAATCACAAGCTTACAAACTCACTAACCAATTTGAGCGTTGAATCATGTTCAGGTTTAAGGCCAAAAACTAATTTTAACCTCTTGCTTTTTTCTTTTTTAGTGCCAAGGGACGCGGCAAAGGCAAGATGGGAGGAAGGCTGAGATAGACGTCGGCAGCAAATATGAGAGGAATGCATTAGTTTTGTTTGATGAAGATAATAATAATAATTCTGATCATACGAAAATGCTCTGGCTGTACATTTTTGCTTCGCAGTCTCTTGCTTATTTTTTTGCCATGAATAAATATTAGCACTTCCTGTTAGTTTCAGTGTAATCGATATATGATTTTATTTAATTAAATAAAAATAGATTCAATCTGTGATTATGAAATTATATCAGCAACATATTGTATTATTAATATGTAACAGTAAATATTATATAGTTGCAGTACACCATAAAATTGTGTACATTAATCACAAGTTTATCTATTAATTATTTACCAAAACTGGAAAAATGTACAAATAACACTGAAATTAAAGGTGCACCTAGTAATTTTTGGTTTTATTAAAAAAGTATACATTCACACAAAAGAAAGTGCTGCTTATGTTTCAAATCATGTGGACTCACTATCAAGAGTCTAATAAAAGTGGTTTATTTACGTTGCATGTCACCCATATAGAGGCCACTAAGTTGAGATCACATGACCCGTTGAATGCTTCTCACTTTATCTTGGTAGCCCCCTGTAATTATTTATTCTGCAAAAATATTCTGCAGCTTTGTCTGTAGTTGACCTCTATACTGAACAGATACATAAAAATATGACCTTCGCAAATGTCCAATCATAGCAAAAGCCGCAAACGAAGCCACAACATCATGACAAACCCTTTGATTTGTTTGAATCACTACCTTTAATATAGGCTAGAACAGGGACACACAGTCCGCACATTATCTGCAGCGTTACATACATTATAGAGATCACAGAATGGGACGGTGTGCAGGTGTGATGTGATATGTGCTGTCCTCAGTGTAGTTCGAGAAGAGTCCGTTGAGTACATAAAATTATATTCAATACACACTAACTGACACCAGTGCATTTTTCAAGTTGGCTGTCTGTGAAATCCAGAGCGAAGAGAGACGAGGCTGACGCAGACTGCAGTGCTCGAGTGAATGGGAGAGGGGCTGTACATCAGCAGGACTTCACCACAGGTGTGTTTCTCGGATCTCGGCGATCACATGACTGGCTTTCTGCAAGGCCTAGGGGTAGAGGAGAGCATACATGTTTCTCATTACATAATAGGATAAAATACAATACAATCATGTCAAAAATAAAATTATATAAAAACCATTTATTAGCCTCATTAAATGAGTTAAACAATGAAACAAGGTAAACAATCAATTAATGATACACAATAAGTAATTATTGTAAATTAACAATAAAATTTTAATTATTTTATATTAGATTATTGATAATAATGAACAACAAACTGCATATTAATGCAAATGATACTGCACTACGAACCATATCACTGCATTATTATTACAAATTATATATGCTATGATAAATTTATTAAATAATTTATTATAATTACAATTAATGTAGTATTTATGCATCAGATTTTACATTAATATATATATTTTATTAATATATATCATAAAGCAAAAATTACTAGTAGTATTATAAAATAATAATAAATTTAAAGGCTACTCTGAATTAATACACATTCTATATTAATATTATTGTAAATGTTACTCTCCATGAATAGACATGTCATATTAATATAAAAGACTAATTATATAATATAAAATATTTATTTAATGCTATTATTTAATCTTAAATAATTATCCATTAATATTCATGTAAAGGCTACTCTGCTTTACTAAACTACTGTTTTCTAATTATAACACACTAATAATTAAATTATATTAATAAAAAATATTATGACCAATATTATTATTATTATTAACAACAATTAATAAAATGGTATTGAAAATCCTACTCTCCATTACAACACATTTTATTTTTATATGCATTATTATAACTAATTATAAATTTTTGATTATTATTTCATTACTTTTGTTGTTTCATAGTCAAATTACTAGCAGTATTATTAATATTGCAATAACTTAATTACTAAACAAGATTAAAAGAAATATATATAATTGTAAATTCATATACTACAAACATTTTTACTGTAACGTACATTATTAGTAATTTCATAGCTCATTATTGCTGCGGTTACCTTCAGCATATCAGCAGCCTCATTGCGGCGCTGGGCCATGTCCTCGGACTCTGTGAGGAGATCGTCCAGCAGGGCGGGTTTATACAGCTGCCCCACTAACTCGCTCTGTAAGCTGTCCTTCACGTGGTTGACCAGGAAGTGCATCACAGCCTTTGGTACACTGCAGAGACAGAGAAACAGAATGAACAATCTGCTCAAAACAAGAAACCAGAAACTAATTCACCTGGCATGGACTTCACCTGTCCTGGATGTTTTTACGGACAATGAGGAAATACGACTTGATGAGCCTCTCGATGACCTCGCAGTCCCTCTGTTCACGAGCAGACAGTTTCCGGGCGACCGGCACAGGCTGATTAAAGATCAGAACAAATCAGCACTAATTCACTGTGACCGTGTTAGCAAATGCCCCTCAAAGCACTGTGTGCTCTCAGTATTTATTTCCTCGTTTTAAGTCATTTCTGTGGTATAATCAAATGTAATTGTATTGTACGGACTCACCACATCGAGCAGGTTCACTGCGTGACCCTTCTGAGGGCTGGCGGGGATGGAGCTCTGTGGTTTAGTCTTGTCTTCACCCTGGCCTTCGTCTCCTTTCTTCAACATGCCTCTCCAGGTCCCTGTTCCTCCTTCCTGCTCCCCCTGAGCTCCTCCAGCCATCTAACACACACAAACAACACCACCCCATGACTGACCGCTTACTAGTGATTCACGCACCTTCCCATGCAGTCCATTGGTGTTTTACATATTGTTTTTAGGCTTCAAAGCTAACACATAAAACACCAACTTGGGCCTTTAACTGAAAGGAAACAACTGCAAAAAACAGCAGCAGTTGTCCAGGGTCTTCAAAAGGAACCTTTATACCAACTTGGCAAGCACATAACACAAGTTTGAGAAGATTCGGACAAATTAAACCCAAACTGCACAGCAAAAACCTGATCTGCTGTCAGTTTAGAGGTCGTGACCATGCAGTCAGGGGGAGCAGTTTGAGTGGGTTGAAAATCAACTCCATGCTTTGCCCCTACACACAGGGGGCGCCACACACCTTAGGGCCATCGCCCTCAGCAGGCGGCTGCTCGGTGGGCGACACTGACTGCCCACCAGGACCTTTTAAGGACTATAAAGAGAGACAGGAAGAGAAAAGACTAGTCAGCTAGAGAGGAAGAACTAATTCTGGACACTTTGGTTTATAAAACAAACTAATTTCTATAGAGGAAAAGTGAAGATAAAATAACATTGCAGATTGCACTCCATTGCATTTTGGTGTAAAAAATATACAATATAACCCCCTCATGATTTAACATCATACCTTATCACGGGGTACCGCTGAGGGAAGCTCTCTCATTCGGTTACGCCTCTGCTCCTGTCATGAAGACAACAAAAATAAACTTCACAAATATGTTCTAATCAATGCAAGTCTGAATTAAATCGTCAAATAAAATATCTGTAAACCTCAATGTTGTTGTTCATGAGCCCACAGGCATCTGCGAAGTCTGGGTGTTTGGTGTTAATGTAAGCCAACTCTATCGCCACAAGATTGTGAACCTGGAGCACAGCGGAAACACTGATTTAGAGAAGATGCGCAGGCACATAAAAGAATGAAAGTAAAAAAAAACAAAAACAGTCAAACCATCTCATTGGTGACTGGTAGCCTCTTCCTGAGAAGAGAAGTGACCACTTCTACTATGGCATCGTGGAGCTTTGGAAACCTTAGCAACTCCTAGGAAAGAAATAATGTCATAAAATAACTAAATATTTGAAATAATGCTGATAAAACCATCTAATTATTTATGTACCAGCAATTATATTTGACTGTTAGATAAAGAAAATGTTGGATAAAAAAAAGGTTCAAGTAAAAAGTGCCTCTTTAGTTTTTATAATCAGCTAAGTATATATTTACAACATAATAATTATAAAATAATATAATAATATAAAATTACACACACAATTTGGGTGAAAGTAATAATACAGAATAATATAAAAAAAATTCTATATTAATATTCTAAGGCACAAAAATGAAAATGATGATAAACAAAAATATAAAATATATAAATATAAAATATAAAAAGAATATAACAGTATAACAATTCATAAAAAGCTAATAAAACTATCATAGTATTAACAAAATGTCATAACTAATAAACAAGAAATGGTTCCAAGAAAAAATGGTTGTACAATAAATATTAAATTTTTCTAATGCTTCTAATGACATTGTTCCTTGGTGTCTTTATTGTTATACTCATGATGTGGACTTTGATAACCATGTTTATTAAAGCTTCATATATAGTTCTTAGCATGTACAGATCTTAATTGATGCACTGTATAACAGTGGTAAAAAATGTGACCGGTAAAGAATAGCATATGCAGAGCAACAACTGATCAGTCTACCTGAGTGCTATAGTTGCTGCAGTGCTGAATGATCCTCTGCATCTCCTCATGCACCAGCTCCACACAGCGCAGACTGGGCTCCTCCAGACGCTTCACCTGTCTCTTCACCAGCAGCTCAAACGACACCTCAGGCACGAACAGAGCAGGACGGGGACCCTGAGAAAACACTACTACATTACAAACCGCACAACTATACACTATTGAGGTCTACAGTCCTATACAAGAGCCTCTTTAAATCACTCTGATAATGAAAGTTTCCTCAAACCTGCAACACATTGCAGCTTAATGAAGATCACAGCTAGCTGCAGTTTCCATTTCATAGCCATACAAGTACAGTCTGGACTAAATTCCAATTCTAAAAAGGATGCAGGAGTCAAAACCTACCGTAGCATTCCTAATAGCTGTGAGAACATCTATAGTAGTAAGTCCTCCAAGAGGATCGACTGACTCCAATGTCCTTCCGAATGTCTCGTGGAAAATGTAGCAAATTCGTGCACCACCACACCTAAAATATTAGAACAAACAACTATGGTTATTACTAATACCACCTAGTTTGTGGTCAGCCAGATCAATTTCTTTTCAGCAAGGCTGTATTAAATAGATTAACTGATTAACATTAAAATTTGTAATATAGTCAAATAGGAAAAAAGATATTGTAAAATGTAGTAATATTTCATATTAATACAATTTTTTATTGTATTTTGAAAGCCACTGAACAAAAAACTAAAAAAAAAAAAAAGGTAATTGTGACTTTTATTCTCATAATTCAGAATTGCAAGATATAAACCTGCAATTTGAAAAATAAACACAATTGCGTTATAACTCACAATTGTGACTTTGTAAGTCACAATTGTGAGGACGACACAATTCTGAGAACATATCAGTCTTTTTCCCCCTCAAAACTGGACTTTGTAACTCACAGTTGTGAGTTTACATCTCACCAGCCAGAATTGCAAGATATAAAGATTTATATCGCAATTTTAACTTTTTACAATTTTTTATTCAGTGGCGCAAACCGGCTTTCATACAAAGCCCAATGAGCAAAAAAAAACTTATTTCAAAAACACACACACACACACACACACATATACATATATACATACAAAATTTAAATAAATTCATATCAACCCCAAACTTGGTAGAATATATAGCAAATAAAACAGCTTTATTTGAGTGACTGGAAGAAAAGGGGAACTAACAGTTCAGCGGTCTCAATGTATTTGGCTGTTCCTTCAATAGTGTTACAGTACTCGGTGGCGAACTTTGTAATGAGCTGCAGCAGGGTGGCGCTCATGTCCTCCACCGGTTCGCCGTAGCTGCTGAGAAGGGACTGATACTGAGCTGCTAAAACGTTGATACGCGTCTTCAGCTCTGGCAGACAGTCCCTAATGTGATGCATCAATAACCTAGTGAAAAAAAATTGGATTTTAATACTTCAAAAAGCAGATATGCTCCGTAAAATGAATAAAATGTGATGTTTGAAGCTTAAACTCTCACCTATTTAATGTTCTGGCGAGATACTTTGTTCCATTTCTGTTGGCGAGGGAGGGGTATTTCTTCTGCAGGAAGGCATGCTCATCACGAATGGAGTCTGCCACACTTTTCTTATTATTGATGTCCAGCTGACTCCTGTATTAAAACATTTAGCCATTAAAATATTTTTTATATTCTAATATAATTAATATATAATTAATTAATTATATATGTATATATAACAGCTGTATTAATAAACATTTATCATTTTTGTACCTGTTTACCACTCCAATCAGTCCTAGTTTGACAGGAATGACTCTGCCCATGAGAACATCCATTGCATCAGTACCAGCATCCATCAGATCAAGTTTAGTCACTACAGCCAGTGTTCTGCGACCTGAAACAATAATATTTATTTTTTAAATTTAAATGCTGTGTCACTAAAAAAAAAAAAACTGCATCGCACAGCTATGTGGAAAAACATCACATCACATAAACTACAGACATTGTGGGCAAAAAAACAAATGCACAAGCAGACTAAAATAAATGTTTATATGCTGACCATCTGTATCCACCTCACGGGCCACTTTCAGAGCTTCAGAGGTGGCCATGTCCGTGTTCGCTGCAGTGACAGCTAAAATGATGCAGTTGGGATTGCTGATGTATTTTAGGATCAGCTCGCGGATCTGCAGCTCGATATCTTTAGGCTGGTCTCCCACCGGGACCTGAACATGAATATATCAGTGTCACCATCAAAAAATAATCCACAAAAGGAATATTCAAGCAGGTCAAGCTAAGCTACTGAATAAAACACCTTTGTGATGCCAGGCAGATCCACCAGCGTGAGATTGACAACATGTGGTGAGAAGATTTTCAGGTGAATTGGCTCATCACTGATCCCCTGTGAAACAATGACACAACATTCTGTATTTCTGCATTCTGCAGATGTCAACAAGAACTGAACTACACTTTAAACTT
This sequence comes from Enteromius thamalakanensis, assembly GCA_032357475.1. Taxonomy (NCBI): domain Eukaryota; kingdom Metazoa; phylum Chordata; class Actinopteri; order Cypriniformes; family Cyprinidae; genus Enteromius; species Enteromius thamalakanensis. The sequence goes on from JAUCMT010000059.1 coordinate 9,879,688, forward strand.
TAGGGCTGGTAAGTTTTTTTTTTAATGTTTTTGAAACAAGTCTCTTGTTTCGGCTGCATTTATTTGATTAAAAACACTAATATTGTGAAGTATTATTACAATTTAAAATAACTTTTTTGAAAATGTATTTTTAAAAATCCTGTCATTAATTCCTGTAATGGCAACACAGAACTTTATATATAATGCCCAGCCCTACCTCCAGTGTTGCACGAAACAAGAAACATTTCTTAGTATGGTGTGCTGCTTAATATTTTGGTAATACATTTTTCTGGACTCTATAAAGTTAAAAAGAACAGCATTTATTTTAATAAGAAAACTTTTATAAAATTATGGCAACACTTTATTCACTTATTCCCTCAATAAATTCCTAATTTGCTTCTTATTAATAGTTAGTAAGGTAGTTTAGTTTAGGTGTTGGGTAGGATTAGGGATGCTGAATAAGGTCATACAATAATATGTACTTAATTATTACTAATAAATGGCTAATATTCTAGTAATATGCATGCTAATAAGCAACTAGTTAAGAAACCTTAAAATAAAGTGTTACCAAAATTATAATATCTTTAATTAATCGATCTGATATGGTTCGTTTAAGGACTCTTCCTTACCTTGTTATTTCCAGAAATTCTTTCAGTTTCATTTTCAATTTCTTGCCTGATTTCATCAAAATCTGTGTAGATCTAAAAGGCAGAGACACAATATTAACAATCATGATATCTCACTTCACAAAGACGCAAACTTCCATGAAATTAAAGAGACAAACGCACCAAGGAATGACATTAATGTTACATGAGATTAACACAAAGCATGTATGTGGACTCAAGACCACACTGGGAATATCTCCTATGATCATTTGGACCAAAAGGAAATAAAGGGGTTGTTGTTCTTCATCTGCTCATCATCAAACTATAAACCAAACAAACTCGCTGCACTGTTGTTTGTACTACATAAATGTGTCTGACAGACAGAGTGACTTAATCAAACAACACTGTGAAGCGTCTCTTTGATGTAACAGATATTTACTCAAATGTGATTTAAAGTATATAGAGAGTTGGATTATCCTACCATGCTTTGGGACTCTGGGGTTTTTTATAATCACAAAATGTGTTTGTGATATCTGCATCTTACCACAATTTGCATCTAACCACAATTCATCAATAACTTTTGTATTAAAATATGTACTAAAATATAAAAAAACAGAAACAACTGAAGGCACACGTACACAACAAATACATGCTCTTAGTGGCCTTAGTTCACACAAAAATGTTCACCCTCATGTTGTTCCAAACCCATAAGACCTATGTAGAAGCCTGCAAGATCCCAGATCCAGAAAAGAAGCAAGGACATCGCCAGAACGTAATCAACCATCATTTTCAGAAGCTACAACAATACTTTTGCGCACAAAGAAAATGTTATAATGTTGTGTTGCTGTCTACATAGAGTCAGAGTGCTCTCAGATTTGATTAAAAACATCTAATCTGTGTTTTAAAGATGAACATGAAGAATTTTTTCATTTTTGGGTGACATAAACCTGTAAGGTTAAATTATACACACACACACACACATATATTATATAAATATATGTATATATACACAATTATCCATAAATACACTATATAAATACACAATCTTAAAACATGATTCAGCAATAATACTAAAACTGATTTACCAAAAAATAACAACTGAAACCACATGTATACAAAATAAAATTTAAATATTTATAACACAAAATATAACACACTTTAATCTTAAATCTACATATGTACAGTGATCAGTTTAAAAGTTGTTTATGTAATTTGAACTGGTTTTGAACTTCCTAAATGTTGTTATAGCTGAAAGTGTATTGAATGTTTGCTGAGGGTAACTAGACCAAATTCATGTACGTATGTGATTTAGGTGGAAACTTCTTACTAAAAATGTTTACAAAAATAAATAATCCATGCACTCAATAATATTGTTCACAGTGGACACCTAAAAATATTTCTCTGATGTCTGTTGTACTGCTTTCCATACCTTGTTTTTGGTGTGCAGAAATTTCCCCCACTCTTCTCCGTCCACTCCTGTGAGAAACAGCATTGACAATGACATTATTAATGACACATACTGGCTCACGACTCACGTAACCTACATAAACTTTTACTCTCTTCTGAGAGTTTACTTTGCTAAGTAGGATAGGCTTTTGTTCCACAACAGCACTTTTCAAAAGCCCCAGTAGAGCAAATGAAACAAAAACTGCTACAAAACAAAGGCCAAGCGCAGTGCATTGTGGGTAGCACAGCATACCTAACACACTCCTGTCCTAATAAAGACTTTGAATCTTCACTACGTGGTGACATTCAAATAGCATTTGATGACTGTTGGAGAGTTATTAGTAAGTAAACAGACATTCAGAGTAGGGCTGGGCGATTATACGATCTCGATTTGTGATCGCGATCAAATTAAGTTCGATCACGGTGATCAGCTGTGGGT
>JAUCMT010000059.1:9886537-9908239 GCA_032357475.1 Enteromius thamalakanensis
TATATATATGCATAATATATATATACACAGTACACATTATTTTATTAACAAATAATACAATTCTTTGAAATAAAATTACAATTTTCAAAATATTTACACGTATAAACATTTATATTCTTAATATTTTATATTATATATATAAATATATTTAATACCTAAACATATTTTCTTAATTATATACATGCATGTGTCTGTAATTATAAATACATAATAAATATACACAGTACACACACATACATTATGTAAACAAAAACTTATATATATATATATATCATATATATATATATATATATATATATATAAAACATTTAGTACAAAATGCTTCAGTATTAAAGTTAGCTGATAAAATTAAAAATAACTTTTGAGCAAGACTTATTCAAACTTCCTCAATAACAAAAATGGTATATCTTTGTTGTGTTTTACGTGATATATTCCATTTCAGGCTCTACATGCGTATATTACAGTCGAAATATTGTCAATTTAAGTTTACTGAGGTTACTAAAATGCATCAATATCACTAGCTATTTGTTTTATTTTTAAATCCTAAAGAAAAAGTCCACCAAACAAGGTTTTCAACAGTATTTATTGTTAACCCAAGTATACATACATCTGGGTTTAAACAGCCTATTTCAGATTTATTTTTCATCCATAGGATTACAATAAAGAAAGTGCCAGATGAGTCTACAGAGACTCATTTCATAACAACTATGTCAGCGGGTAACAGTTAAAACGACACGAGAGCTGCCTTTAAATATTGCACACAGGATTATTCACCACAACAGGATCACAGCTGGGTTATACACCGTATTTACAAAAAGAAGAAAAACTTTTTCAGGCAAATGTTGTACTAAGTTGGTAAATTCCCCTTGATTTTTTTATTACGGGTAACACTGCCATATAAAAACCAATCTCAAATCTTATGTTTTGTTACAAACATACAAAATGTTCAGCCAAAATACACTTAGGCTCAGAGAACAATGTCAGACTTGTTGTTCTTTTCCTAAAACAATAGCTGTTTTCAAACCCAACCGGGTGACCGATGTCCATGAAAAAAACTTTTCTCTCAGCCATGCAAACTATAATACACAAGAGGTCATAAAAGTGCTCCAATCTGATTACATTAAATTCAGTCTACCACAATGAGTGGTAAAGGCACCTCTCTATCTAACAAAGAGTTTGAAAGAAACTACTTCAATATATTGAACTATCTTATTCACAGCAATGCAGCAAACATTTGTGTAGCCTCACATAAAAATAAGAGACCAGTTTATTTAGATGTGAATCCCAAAGACTCATGCCATGAGAGTTCAGAACCAACACAAAACATACAAGCTCGGATAATAAGAGAAGATAATTGTAGAGCTAAATTATCTGTCTGATGCTGATCAAATTATGATTCAGGAATTAAGTAAATTTGTTCTTTGAGTATAGTAAGGTACTCAGTAGCTAACTCTACATCTTTTTGTGTGTGCGTATTACTTGTTTCATATGATCAAGAAAGTGCAATTAAAACATAAATGCACACTAATAGTAGAGGGTCATCAAATTAAACAAATTAATGACCATTTCGTTTTTTTCACTTAGTGCTGCTAAGATGAAAACCAACGAATCAAAACTGACTGTTGGGCAATTAAAGGAGTGGTTCTTTCACTAAAATGGAAATATGCTGAAAATACATACTTCAGCAATTAATGGGTGCCGTCAGAATGAAAGTTGAAAAGCTGATCAATACACTCCAGTCCAACAATTAATGTCCTGTGAAGTGAAATGCTGTATTTTTCTGAAAAATAAATCCATCAGTAAGATGTTTTTAACTTCAAACTGTTAGTTCCAGCTAAAATAGGAGTCCTCAGTTTATAATATTGCTTTCTACTGTGAAAAGGTCATCTTGCCTGCATCAGGAGAGAAATATGAACGGATCAAATACAGTTCACAAGAGAAAACAGTCCAAAAGACTTCACTTCACGAGATATTAATTGACTGGTTGGAGTCTTTATCGGCTGTTTGGATTCTCATTCTGACGGCACCCATTCACTGCAGAAGATCCATTGGTAAGGCAGTGATGTAATGCTGAATTTCTCCGAATCTGTTCCGATGAAGAAACATATTTCAGCAAATTTTCATTTTGGGGTGTACTATTCTTTTAAGCGGCCACTATCTGGCATAGTGTTAATTATAAATCTCAATCAAACCAATGAAACCTCTAAATGCACCCATTATCATCATAAATAACAGATCAGTCACATGTAAAATCAAACCCCGCTTACTACAGCAGCAAATCAGTAACTCCATCTAAATCATTTCATAAAATAAAAGTGTGATGGTCCACTCTGATGTTCAGGAGGATGAGGTGCAATCCGTGTACGTGGTGACCATGTTTCCTCTTCGCTGGGTCACAGTTCTGCAGTGCTGTTTGGCTGTGCCCTGAAATCTGCTCTCTGTCCTTTTTATGTGTCGGTCAAATGTAAACATCTTCTCCATGTCTTCAAACATGTCCTCAAAGGCTCCGGTATCAAAAGTACCCTGGAAGTGTCTCTTATGGCGGTTGTGCGCTTGCTGGTGGGCCTTGAAGTGCTCGTCAAAGTGCCGTTTTGGACGAGCATGCCTGTTTTGGCTATAGATGTCAAAGTCTCTGAACATGTCATTGAAGTTAAAATCAAAGGAATGATGGAAACGCTGCCCTCCTCTGTTCATGTCTTCATTGCTGAATGCGTTGTGTCCTGATTGGTCATACTCCCGCCTTCTTTTGTCATCTGATAGTGTTTCGTATGCTGCAGAATGAGTTTTAAAACAAATGCATAACTAATTAATGATTTGAGGAATTTTGCTTTAAATATCAGAAGTCTGGATTAGTTATTTTTTCAGGCTGCATTTATTTGGACAAAAATAAAGTAACTTACATATTACAATTTTAAATAACTTCTCAATTTTTATATATGTTAACAAGTAATAGAAGAAAAATGTGACACTGAAGACTGGAATAATGGAAAAAGGACACACACACATATGTATATGCATGTATGTATATACAAGTATTACAAAAACATTAACAATTTTTCAACATTAAAAAACTTTTGACAGGTAACGTTAGTGTATATAACCCACCTTCTGCAATCTCTCGAAATTTGGTTTCCGCATCGGGGCTCTTGTTCTTGTCTGGGTGATATTTCATTGCAAGCTTGTGAAAAGCTTTCTTGATCTGACGTTCGGAAGCATCTTTTGGCACACCGAGGATGTTATAGTAGTCCTTTCTGGCCAGTATGAGTTCTGTTATCATCAAAATGCACACTGCGACCATCAGTGTTGACTGTGCCGTGGCCATGCTTCTGGCTGTTTGATAAGAGGATGGAATTTTGTGAGTTAAGCTTGTCTAAACACCAAAATAATACATATATGGATAGGATCTACACCTCCTAATAATAATTATTGTAGTGTAATAGAAAGAATATGTATGTATAAACATTAAACGCAAATTCATGATGCACCACGCCCCCTTTGCAGATTTAAACATTGCAATAAAAACATTAAAATCTACTTAAACATTCAAAAAGGACTTGTATTTAATATCATTGCATTAAACAGAACATAATTGTTTTTTTTATGATAATACTGTTTAGTATTTTGCATTTGCCAATGTATGTACTATATTCTAAGTTTGCGATTTCTTTGATTAATACATTTTTTCATTTATTAAGCATGAGACATTATAAAAACCCCCGCCAATACGCCTTTCGAAACCAACTTTCATAAGAGTGGTGAACTCCACTAGCCCGCTTGCTAGCATGATGCTGATTTTCATCTAACATTATCGCATTATCAACAACAGATAATAAGATATATTCGCATTATTAAAACATGCTACGCCACTTTAAATTAATATTAATACGACGCTAATTTCACCATATTTTAGCGCTTGTACTCACTCTCGCTGACAGCAGCGTTAAAAATGACCAAAACAGATACTGGTGTTTTTAATATTTGGGCCGTACAACACGACTCGCAATTCTATTGGTCCAGCTTTGTACCACGTGATCCATAAACCGGGAAACTCACTGATGCGTTGTATTTACGCATAGTCTAATCTGTTATTGCGAAAAGCTTTCCAAACTGAACTCTAATTTAATATATTATTTATACAGGGTCAACCTGTCGTTTTTCGTCATGACCACCATAAACAGTTTAAACATCCTTAATTTTAATATATTAAAAAGCATAATGTGATCATTAATAAAACAACAGAAATCTGACCAAAAACGAGACTATGAAGAACAACTGAAGATTTTTTTTTTTAAATTTAGATATTACAAATATCACATTATTTAAATATCACAAATAAATATACATTTAAATATATTTTATTTTCATTTCAATGCATATTAACTTATTTACATTTATTAAATTTTTAAATTTAAATATATATATAATAAATATATATAAAGTAATTAATTAATATTATTATTTTTTTTTTTTAATCAACTGAAAAATATTTATGTGGTAGTTTCCAATTTTTATTCCAGATATGACAGGCCTATGACAACAGCCCCAAATCTTGCCCATGATGTCATTACGTTTCCCACAATGCCACAGCAGCAAAACAACGCACGCGCCGTGCGCAATTCTCAAGCGTCTCTCAAAGATGGCGGGTGTCCCCGATCCGCTGGAAGATATGCTCTACTCCGAAGTGGACGAAAAAGCCGTCAGTGACCTCGTAGGCTCGTTAGAATCGCAGTTGGGTGGACAAAACAAGGCAGTTGGACCTCAAGGCGACACCAGGAGACCCTCGAACGCGCTAAATCCACACTTGGGGAAATTACTGCCCGCCCAAGTAGGAACAACACTGGAGCAGCAGCAGCGGCAGCCAGAGCGAAACCAGGAGGGAAACTCTCAAGAAAACGGCCCGGACAGGATACCGGCGTCCGGTGCCGTCCCGTCCACCGCAAACCTGCCTAGCACCTCCGCAAATTCGGTTACAGCCGCGAACCGGGTGCAATATCATTCATCAAATCCATCAACTTGTTCAAGTGACGCAGCATCAACAGACTCTCACCCCAAAACAAATCACATTGCGTCTGCTGTCCGGCCGGTTCCCGCCAGAATACAGACTGTGAACGGAAGCAGTGGCACGTTAAACTCTTCTGTTATCGCTTCTGCTCCTGCTTCTGTGAACGGTATTGACATTGGTTCAAGTGTAGGTAATGGTAAAAGCAACATGTCTGCTCCTGCTAGTACAAATACTTCTTTTGTTACCGTTCAGCCCAACAGCACACTGCCACATGCGAATGTTTCACTAGATAGTCAAGTAAACCCCACCATTGCACTGCACAGGCCTCCTAACACCATCACAAGTGTCGTACACAATGGAGGTGACCCCAAAGTCTCAGGATTGCCCGTGCAGGGCTCCGCCGGTCTTGTGCCGTTCACAAGCACAGAGCCCAAATCTGACCCTCAAAACCAGATTAAAGCCATCGTCCCGAACCAGCTCCCCGGGACTCCTGTAGGGGTGCACCCCAGCACACCCGCTCAGATTATAGTGTCGTCCAGCCCGGTCGTGACCTCACTTCCTGTGGCAAGCACGCCCTCAGCCCTCGCAAAGACCACAACGACTGCTCTCGTAGGACAGCCTACTACGACCCTGTTGAGACCTGGTGTGCCCATTCAGGGGACAGCGACCGCGACACCCCTGCAGCGTCCCGGGGCTCCTACGACCCAGCTGATCGTCAGACCGCAGCAACAAACTACCATTCAGTTACCGCCGGGATTCACCATTCCTCCAGGTAAAAGCTTGGGATGAGATAAGGGGACCAGACACCAAAAAGAGGTGTTTAATGGGTACAGCTCACTCAATAACAGAAATTCTGTCATTTACTCACCCTAACGTTGTTCTAAATTTAAATGACTTTGTTTCGGGAGACATGAAGGTATTTTTGAAGACCATAATGAAAGTAAAAAGGGTTCACAACAACATTGGACCCCATTGACTTTCATTGTGTGGAAAAGAATAAGCAGAAAAATTAATACTAGTGTGAGTGTTTCCCAGCTTTTTGTATTATTCCTATATGATGTGTTTATGAATATTCCCCTGTGTGCTTCTTCAGGTATGGTGCTGGTACGCACGGAGGCCGGGCAGCTGGCATTGGTTCCTCAGCAGGTCCTGGCCCAGGCCAAAGCGCAGAACCAAAATAAAGGCACCCTGTCACCAAGACCTGCTACACCCACCGCTGGAACGGCTTTCCGAGTCACCACGCCTGTCGCCCAGGTATGAGCGAGACGGGTCATTTGAAAACTCTTGTTGCATGAAAATACTCTGTTTTAGCAGTAAATAATAATTATATTAAGGAAGGCCGTCTGTGGCGACACTTTCAGTGCTTGTTTTTTCCATGCAGTTAAACTAAATGCAGATTCAAGCGTTCTCTCTGCAGAACAGCTACTTTTATATTTCACAAATAAAATGAAGTGGTTCTCTTGTGTTCTAAATCCCATTTAATTATATTTCATACCACTTCTTCATAAAACCATATGATTATGATATGATACTGTCAAATCAAATGTGGTGCAAACATCAATATTTCTTAAATGGCTTGTAACCAAAGATCTTATTTGATTTGCTTAATCATACAGGACATTTAAATATCCTCCGATTTGGTAACTAATGCTTCAATGAAGTATTTTCAGCTTTTTTGGTCCTTTTTTTAAGTTTAGAATAACTTCAATTTAATAAAAAGATTCTTTGCCTATGTGAAGATTCTTGAAAAAAAAAATCTGTTTTGCTTTAAAAATGACAACGTGTTTATCTAAAATGTAAATTATTCCTTTTAATGTGTTGTTTGTTGTATTATTTCAAGTTAAAACTTTTTAACTTTGGGGCACAGAACAATAGAAACGTTTCATAACTCCACTTGGCTTTTATTTTTGTAGCAGAAGACAGCAGTGGTAACAATTACCTCGGCTCAGAAGCCCACCACCACAGTCATTACAGCAGGGGCCCGTGTGCAGCCTGCACCGCAGACGGTTCTCAAGCCCTCTGTGACCCCCCAGAGTCCCATCACCACCTCTGCTGCTGCTCCAGCTAACAGATCCCCTGTCCTCTCTCAGGTAGTGTTCGTTCATAATGTAAATGACTGCTGGTGGACATGGATTCCTATTTATTATCTATTGTAAAATACTGTAATTTCTAATTTAGGAAATGCAAGAGAATGTAAAGAAGTGCAAAAACTTCCTTGCAACGCTCATCAAACTGGCATCCCATAATTCTCCTTCGCCGGAAACCTCTCGGAATGTGAAGGCACTGGTGCAGGATCTGCTGGTAAGTTTGAGCGGTTTAGTGTCAATAAAAGTTTTGATATAGTAGTTCATTGTGACAGCTGAAATGATTTCCTCTAGTGATATTCTCATGCTAAACTGTAGATGTCAGCAATTGCATGTTTTATTTCTACTGGCTCAAAGCAGTAAGGAGGACTCTACACAGCCACTTTAAGGCTGCTCTGTGCCTGTTCAAAATTCCATGTAAAGACATAAATGCTAGATTAAATTGGAAAGTATACAGTTGTAATTGCTGTGCAAATGTTTTTATGCCACCTCTGAGCAGCATTATATGCCACTGCATCTTAACTCTGTACATTTTGCATAATTGAGTTTTTTATTTGTCCTTCCAGTATTTACTGGCTTTTAGGTATATTTTCTTATCTTTTCATTTAAATAATTTGCTACACACTTAGTTTCCAGTCTGCACTATGTTTAAAACTATATGCGGTCATTAATATTTCAGTTTTATTTCAGAGCCCTGAATTGTATTCTTTAAATGTGAGCTGGTTATTGATAAATCTAGTATTAAAATAACTTGAAATAATTAAAAACCATGTGTAAATTTATTTGTATATATAACTGATGTGCTTTTTTTTCCTTCTAAAATCCACAAAGGACGCAAAAATCGAGCCTGAGGAATTTACAAATCGCTTACAGACGGAGTTGAAATCGTCTCCTCAACCGTACCTGATCCCTTTTTTGAAGGTACGACTCATTCAAGCAGTTTACTGTTCTTAATTACAGAAGCTTAAAGAGACAGTCTAAAAACATTTTAAATTCCAAACCTGTTTTTGTTTTTGTGGAAAAGAGATATTTTTTAAAAAGTTAGTTATTTGTTTCATTTCCCAGATTTCCATTATATCAGCAAAAAAATAAAATCAAGGTCAATTGGGATCACAACTGTTTGGTTATCAGCATACTTTAAAAGTTTGTGTTAAGCAAAAGACATCAAATAATGCAGATTCAGGCAATGTGAGGGTGACCAAATGAATTTTTTGGTGTACTATCCTTTCTAGGTACAATTTTTTATTTTTTTAAAACCCGTTTTCCTTTCTCTTTGTACAGAAAAGCTTGCCTGCTCTGCGTCTGACCCTTCTGAACTCCCAGCAGTCTATAACTCATCTGTCTCAGACTTCTACTACATCCACCCCACTGACGGTGAACACCATTAAAGCTCCAGCGCCGAGCACACTGCCCACCACAGTATCTACCATCCGGCCGGCTACAGCCCTGGCTCCCAATACTGCCATGGTACTTCTACTTACCTTTGGTCTACTGTAGGCTTGGTTAATATCTTGTTTGTGTATTCCTAACATATGTACTGTGTTCTGGCACTGAAATGATTAAGAAAATTGGGATTATTATTTCAATGCATCTGTTTATTTGGCCATTACGTTTACTCAAGCTCATGTTATTAGATTCCTTTTATGATCTTGGCTCAGTTAGACACACATTAGTGTCTCTGATTCAAACTTCAGTAGCAAAAAATAAGTTTGAATTTTCATGTCCTCTGTGGTTTTGTTTCCTCAGACTGTTAAGAGGCCTGGGGTTCAGGCTACTCCGACACGGATGCCGGTGGTGATTACACAGACGGTTCGTGCTCAAGGTAAGCTATTGAGAGACTTAATGAGCTTAGAGTCCATTTTAAACCCACTAAAGGAAAGTTATTGAGGCTTAAGTGTTCCTTTTCTCATGCAAGAGTCCAATGGACCTTCCCCAGTATAATTACAAGTTTTATTGCAGGTGCTGTTGGGACGTCCTTGCAAGTGAGGAGCCCCATGGGTGTGGCTGTCCAAGCATCAGCCAATCAGAAACAGAAGCTTAATGACCCTGGGGGTGGGACTTTCAGGTTGGTTTTCTAAAAGTCCAGTAGGGGGCAGCGTTTCTCCAGAATTGTTCGTTGTGTCAAGGCATTGGGGGCATGATGAATTTGAGAATGTGAGAATGGGTGTGATGGAATGAAGTCATGTTCATGACTATTTATTAATACTGTGAAGAAAAATTTGAGATTTTAAAATAAGTTTTGTATGAAACATATTCTAACGTAAGCTTTTTTTTAATAAGCACCAGCAGCTTCTTTCTTAGAAATATAGAAGACAGTATTTGTGCTTTAAAAAAAAAAAAATTATGATCTATATTAATGACAGTAATCTTACAGTTCTGTAAAAATAAATAAATAAATATATATATATATATATATAATTATAAAATTGAATATTATAATAAGTATATTAAATATCATACATTCATATGTTATAATATAAAAATTAAAATCTAGGTAATATTTATACACGCACATAAATAATGACATCCAAATAAGAGTTTTTGTGCATGCTGTGTATATTTATTATGTATACTTAGACACACACTATATATTTAGAAAGGGTTGTATATATTCATATTCATATAATTCTTATATATATATATATATATGGATGACATATTTTCTTAGGTATGTGCATGCATGTGTTTGTATTTCTGTATAGATAATAAATATATATGTGTGTGTGTGTGTGTATAAAACAAAACATTTGTTTTATATATTTGTAAATATTTAAAAATATTTCTATTATAATATACCTGTTTTATGCATGCTGAAACTCTTCATGTATCTCCTCCATTTGTGTCTGCAGGGATGATGACGACATCAATGACGTGGCATCCATGGCTGGTGTGAACTTAAATGAGGAGAACGCCCGTATCTTGGCCACAGGTTCGGAGCTGGTGGGCACCCAGATCCGTTCCTGTAAGGACGAGGCCTTCCTTCCTGCCAGCCTGCTCCACAAACGTCTCCTGGAGACTGGTACGCAAAACCCGCCGCTGAAATACTCTCACCGGCATTCTGGCATTGTGCTTGTCAGGATCAGTTTCTCCTGGCAGGTTTACAGTCATAAAGAGGTTTAGGCTGTACCGCCACTGTGTGGGCAGTTAATATTCTGTCTAATTACTGTATCAATGTTGACTGACGTTGTTTGAGGGCGGATCTTTAAATGGGTGTGGGATTATGAATGGATTTAAACAAAAAGCTGATGAAAGCTGGCCCGATGAGACGGGAAAGATGTGTCACTCTTTTCTAAGCATTATGATTCGGCTGCTTGATTTAAACGCCACACAGAGAGAAAGCTGTATAGATTATATTTTTAGCCAGATTTACAGTCAGGCATATGAATAAAGTTTACAAGGGATCTGAACACTAATACTATGTGCTACATGATTTAAAAAACAAAACTAGCCAATCAGTAGCCACAAACCTTAGAGCCATAAATAATCAGTGTATAATTAGGCTAGGTTTGTGTTTCTTAATGTAAATCACATTTTGTGATATATGTAACATAGTATATATTAACAGTGTTGTTGTTAGTATAACAATTGCGTTTTTATTTCCCATGTATTTATACATGGACAAAATTTTCCTGTTTATTTTATATTTACTATTATAGCATCTATTAATATTTTACATTTAGAGTGACCCACCCTAAACTTAAAAAAACAAAAAAGCAGAGATCCAGTGATCTGTGACGTTCCAGTCCTCTCTTCTTGATCTCCGCATAAGACTAGGGCACTTTCTAGTGCACTTCTTACTGGTCACTCACTTGCTAAGTCAGGCTAATGAATGTCCTGTGTCCGAGCTTCAGGCTTCCTCGGGCTGCGTATGAATACTTTATAGGCCGTCTTCTGATGGCTCTCTGTTAGTTTGCTGTGTGCTGAAATGTGAGGTTGCCTCAGGCCTCTTCCCTGACAAGGTCACTTGCATGCACTCCGAATGTCCCTGCCTAAACAAACAATGCACATTTCAAGGACTAGATGCCTACGAATCTACATGCATATAGATGAAACTTGTAAACAAATAGGAGTTTCTGCATTTCATAGAAAATGTGAGCATGCTTGCTCTCATAAGTCACAGTCATGCTGAAGATGACGCTGAGGTCTTCTAGATAGTTCTTGGGGTATTCCTGAGCACTCGCTTGTTTTGCAGCCAGCACTAACAAGTCAAGCATGATTGTTTTAAGTGTAATGTACACAATACTGGTTTAAAAATTTAAATTTTACGATTTAAAAAATGTTTTAAAGAATTCTATAAGATCACTAGGCCACAAAAAGGCCAAAAAAATAATTTTGTGAAATATTACAATTTCAGATTCCTTTTTTGTTTTTAAATTTATTCTCCTGATTTTAATGCAATGATTTGCTGCCCAAGAAATGTTTCTTATTATCAGTGTTTAAAACACTGTGTTTGTTCTGCTTAAAGGGACAGTTTACCCAAAAATTATGTCATTATTTACTTACCTTTGACCTTTGTTCATCTTCAGAAAACAGATTAAGGTGTTTTTGATCAAATCCAAGAGCTTTGTGACCTTGAAGAGACAGCCACAGCAACATGTTTAAGGCCCGAAAGGTAGTAAGGGCATTAAAATAGTCCATGAGACATCAGAGATTAAACCGTAATGATATGAAGCCAGGAGAATGCTTTTTGTGCACACAAAAAACAATATAGTTACGCAATTCAACAACAACTTCTCTTCCTTGTCACTTGTCATGCATTCACGATTTGGACCACTAATGTCACATGGACTATTTTAAAGATGTCGCATTGATGTGATTGAATTAAGATCTTACAGGTTTGGAACGAGATCAGAGTTTGTGAGTAGTGACCAAACCTTCATTTTTGGGTGAAGTATCCCTTTAAGATTTTGTGGAAAATTTCACAATGTAACTGATGTGTACTCTGTATGTGAAAAATAAGACCAAACACCCAAATTCCATACATGCACCAGCATCTCATTAATAAGAATTAGTTATAAATCACTTTAAAGATGTCTTGAAGAAGACTAAGAAACAGGAGTCATATAGACATGAGGCAGGTCTTTGGATCCTTCTCATCCAAAAAAGCACCCTCCATTATTGTATTTAAGCAAACTCTTTCTCCCCCCGTGCGCTTGATTTAGCACACAGTGCATACCAATGAGTGCCTGCGGATATGTGCTATTACATGGAGCCCGGCTGTGGTTGTTATGCTGTCGCCAGGGGGGTGGAGTGTGTTAAAAATGTAAATCTTCCTCCGGGGGAGTTCTGTGTGTGTGTGTGTGTGTGTGTGTGATGCTTTCAGCTCGATAGCTGGAGGAGGAAATGGGGAGGAGGTGTGTTGCGCCACCTGCTGGATGTGATGTGGAGAGAGTGATGGGAAGTGAGTGTGTGGGTGTGACAGATGCAAAGTGTGGCAGTGAAATGTTTACCAGTTAAATTAGGTCATATCATGAGGCAGGTTTGAGAAGCAAAACAATAATGCTTGTCTTTTAATTGGTTTGGTGCTTCAGGCTCCTAGAATCACTTTTCTTCACTTTTCCTCTACCTTCCCGAGCAACTTTTAACACCAGATTTTGTATCATTTCAGCCAAGAAGTTCGGCGTGACGGAGATGTCAATGGAGACGGTCACTCTCATTTCTCACGCCACTCAGGCCAGGCTGCGCTCCATGCTGGAGAAAGTCTCGACTGTTGCGCAACACCGTGTCGACTCATGCAAAGTAAGAACCAATACTTCAGCTGCTCTCTCCAGAACTTCAAAGAGAAACCGAAAACTGACTTTTCCCGCCGAACATTTCTCATTATACGTCTTTCATGCTGAAAATGCAACTGTAAATGTTAACTCTAACAAGAGTCTTGATCGTGGAAGATACACTAGTAAGAGTAAACTACACTAGTAAGACTTATGAGGGTAAGACTTTTGTTGTGCAGCTTAATACAAACTACTTGTAATTCCCATTATAACTCCAAAGCAAGAATCTTTTTTTTTAAAAATCATTTATTCTAACATGATTATAATGAATGATTATAAAATGATTAAAATGTCATTCTTACATGACTTAACTTGGAACTATGGACAGAAATTAAGAATAATATATATTTATATTATAAGGTTATCAAGGCTGCATTTATTTGATCACAAATACCAAAAAAAATTATTCCAATTAATTTATTTATTTTAATTATCGTAATATAATTTATATTTATTGTGAAATATAATTTTTGTGATATAATTTAAACCTGTGATACCTTTTTTGTGATTATTTGATGAATAAAAAGAAAAGCATTTATTAAAAATAGAAATCTTTTCTAACAATATACTTTACTGATCAATAGTTTGGGCTCAGTACATTTTTTTTCTTTTTTTGAAAGAAAGAAATTAATACTTTTGCTCACCAAGGATGTGTTAATTTAATAAAAAGTGACATTTACATTGTTAGGAAAGATTTATATTTTGAATAAATGCTGTTCTTTTTTAATTATTCATCAAATAATCCTGAAAAAAAGAATCACAGATTCCAATAAAAATAAATTTGGCAGCTCAGCTGTTTCCCACATTGATAATACTAATAATAATTCAGCAAATTAGAATGATTACTAAAGCATCATGTGATGCTTAAGACTGGAGTTGGTGATGAAAATTCAGCTTTGCATTACAGGAATAAATTAAATTTTAAAGTGTATTAAAATAAAAACCATTATTCTATATTGTAATAACATTTTACAATATTATTGTTTTTATTTTTTGTATTTTTGATCAAATAAATGTGAGCATAAGAGACCTATTTAAGTTTTACTGATCCCAACCTTTTAGCAGTTGTGAAATAAATATATGAATACATTTTAAAAATAATTGTGTAATATTAATATTTTATGGGTAATAATGGAATGTTTAAAAATGTAATTACAAAGCTGAATTTTCAGCAGCCATTACTCCAGACTTCAGTGTCACATGATCCTTCAGAAATCACTCTAATTATGATCATCTGGCACTCAAGAAGCAAACAAAACAGTTGTGCTCCTTAATACCCATAAAACATGCATAATCCAAAAATAATTCAGAAACCAAATCGGTATTGACCACAATAGTTTGTAGTTTTGTTAATGTAAAGCACCAAGGCTTCCTGTATTTATTGGTAAGTAAAAAATGACAGGTTTTTGTTTTATATTTATAATTTCATTATTGTATCTTAAATGATCGTGGTTTTGTTAAACTTGTTATCATAGACGCATGAAAGTAATGGAGTTTAAGTAAAAAAAAAACCAACAGCTAGAAAATCTAGACTTTTAAATCTAACACTTGGAAATCTAGACTTTTGTAGTAGGGGAAAAAATGCGGATATGGTGTCATGTTGCGATTTGTCCCATTCTGATTTTGAAACAAACTGTTCAAAATGAGCAACTGGCACGGCTTTATGAAGTCAGCCTGTTGACATCAGCGAAAAACAAGCCAAACTTGAATGGAGACGGGAAAAGTTGGCCCTGCGAGTGAGGCGCAGCCTCAGCGCAAAAGAAAGCGCGCAAGAAGAGATGAGAAGAGCAGTGCCATTCCTGCTGCTAATAGGCTATAGCCTCAGAAGTGCATGAAAATGTGTGGGTTCCTGTGGCTGTGTGTGTGTGTGCGTCTCTCGGCTTTGGTCCTCCGCTGCGCCTCACGCAGCTCTTTTACCTGCAACACTAGAACAACCATCGCAAGAAAAAGAGTCGGGGGTTGCCTCACAGAAACGCTGCGAAACGCACAATTATCCCATTAGCTCTTGGTGACCTACTAACTTCACTTTCATTTACGCACGAAATGGAAAAGACTGAAACTTTAGGCAAGCTGGAGAAAAAGTTAGTTCACTCTTATAACAACGTAAAGGTGATGAACTTGTTGATGAGGAGTTTTGTTTTTTCTTTCCCCAGGATGAGGAGCTCTACGAGCAGGCGTCAGATGTACGGACTCAGCTGAAGTTCTTCGAGCAGCTGGAGAAGATTGAGAAGCAGAGGAAAGATGACGAAGAACGGGAGCTGCTTATGAAAGCCGCAAAAGTAGGTTTGAGTAATGCGGGAGTGGCCATTGGCGCCAGTCTGCCCATCAGCACCTTGCCAGCGAACGCTGGCTTTTCCCGCACGTGTTGGCCACAGTTTAAAAGAAACCGGTTGTGCTTTTAAAGCTCGGAGAGAAAAGGCAGTGTTATTAAGACACAAGATTGCACTTGGTCTGCTTCATACTGTAGCAAATTGCAGTAATGGCAAAGCCAGAGGGATTTATCCAGTCTCGAGTTGATTTGATTGCACTGTTGCCTGGACTGGAGTACATCAGGGGAAAGGGAATGAGTCTTCTGTTAGGGAGCGAAAGAGGATGTTTTAAATTTGCCTTGAAGTTGCTTTCTTTCTAAGGAAGTGACACTATCTCACTCACAGAGTTTGTTGGGGGGAAAATCATGTTATATGTAATGGATGAACCTTAAGGCATCACTACCTTTTTGGCACCAATCAAGTGAATGCTGCTTATAAATTAATCAAGACTACATGGCTTTTTAAAAAAAATACTGTATATAGATAGACATAAGGTTTAGAAGGAATTTTCTGGGATTTAAGTGATTTTGGCTGGGATGGACTGGTGGGTGGTTTTTGATATTACATACTGTATTTGAAATGCAAGGATGCACAAATATTAATATTCTGGTTGTGACTGATAAGCCAGTGATTATTTAAAAATTGTATAACTGATAAATGTTTGATATGAATAACAAAAAAAAGGTAGAAATAAATTCTACACTTACTAAAAAAAAATATATATATATATAAATATATAAATATAAAACTTATGTAAGCAACATTATTATGTACAGTATAAAAATTCAATATACATTTTGAGATTTAGTTAAAAAAAATCAAGATTAACTTGTAGTATAAAAAGGTAATGATATCTTAACATAAAAATTAATATACTTAATAACCCAATAATTCATTCATTCATTAAATACCCAATAAGAATAAAAAAAACAACAACTAATAGCAGTTTGTAATAAATGTAAAGTAATTTTTTTGGGGGAAAGTAAAAGTTATTTTCTGTGGTAATCAACTATTTTGCTGATGCAAGTTGTTAAACAAATCCCAGCTCTCTTATTCTGTTAAATGCATACATACTGTATTACATGATATTAAAATTCTGGTTTACATAAGCCGATAATCATTTTCTTGTTATAACCGATAGTTGCCCGATATTTAAACTATTTTAAAACAAATCTTGTTTTGCATTTCAATTTTGAGATATTGCAACATTATATTGTACAGTATAAAAAAATGAGATTTATGCAAAGATTTAACCGTGATGTTAGTTGGTGATAGACATCACGATGCTGAACCGGCATCGCGATGCTCCGCCCCGCCGCAGAAGCAGCAGCCATTAATAAGCGAGCGCGGTAAATCATTTCCGACAGGAAAACAGATGTAAAGGGGAAGAAACAAATATCTGAAATATCGCCTGATACGTAATGAACATAATTTTGTGGGACAATACTTGCATTGAACCAGAACCCTTGTTTTTTTTTGTGATTTAAGTTCATTAAAACTAATTAAATCCCATCTCTATATGGATCTGTTCAGAAACAGAATTGCATATTACTTGCATATCAGTTCTTAACTGTTTCATTTGTGATGTTGGCACTTGAGACTGGATATAGATTGCAAAGCAGCAACAAACTGCTAGTAGCAACTTCCCAGCGTGCACTGCTCTCCCTTGAAGTTTCACTCCTTAAGATACGGTGGGGGTGTGACAGTTCCCCACAGGAATAGGACATGGCAACATGAAAGCAGAGGTAATTAGTTGACTTAAACGACAAAAGCTGATGATGACGCCGACAATGTCCCGCTCCAGAGTGACTCCCAGTGCACCGCGTCCCCATTCTAATTAATGCAGTCGGCTAATTGAGATGTCAGCCAGCAGATAATTGTTCTTATGTTTTCTGTTGCCGGTCTCATATAAATACTGTTTGAGAATAGACTTGACCCATTTGCATTTGATTTGTTATCATTGTAGAATTATTGGCACAGATACTTAATGTGCAGCAAAAGTTTAGGTAAAGGGGTGGGTTTTTCTCTATTATTCTCTAGTTTTTCATATTTTCATGTGCAGCACAAATTTAAAGATTACTTAAAGCAAAAATAACATCAATATGAGTGTATGTAAGTAAGTAATGACAGTATATTTATTTCTGGGTGAACTCTTATTATTTTTTGATTATTTTCCGAACGGATATTTCTGCTCTAATTTTGTTCATCTAAATTCTGGATCTCATTTAAACTGGTCTATTTTAGTTCTAATGTTTCTCTTTGCTTGCAGAGTCGCTCGAGGCAGGAGGATCCCGAACAGGCTCGGCTTAAACAGAAAGCTAAAGAGGTGAGCTTTATGGAAGACTATTTAATAGTACTAATAAAAGTGCTCGACATACATTTTTCATGATTATGCCATTGCTATGACTTTGACATCATTTAGTCTGACATTGAGACAAATGGTCTCATACGATTCCTAACAAGTTTATTACCGCATGGGGTGGGGGGGTGGGAGAGTCATCATTTTGCTGAGATGTCACACCGCCCTGCTGCCATCATGTGTCTAATCTTTGGCTTGTGCGGTACATGGCATGTCTGAGCAGTAGAGATTTTTCATCAGGTTTAATGGCAATGAAAGCATAATTACTTCATTTCGTGGAAGCAAAAGCAGGTATTTTGGAGAATAGTTGCTAGTTCAGGAAGAACGAATGGGGACCGTTGCTGTCAATTTTCAAACAAGATGCCAAAGCTCTATAAGTATCAAAAATGATTCATGTATGTGCTATATTTCAAGTTTTGAGAAATCAAACAATAGCTTTGTGTCCACACTCATTGTTTTGTGGCTATAAAATAAGTTCTTCTGTGATTTTTGCATATACATTTGAATTCTTTTTCTTTAGAAGTGACCTGTTTAAACTTGGATTAGTTGGGCAAGAAAAGTCCTCATTAGTATAGTGAACAGCTTTGAGGCTATAATTTCCATTGAACGCCAAACAGGAACTAACAATTTTGGATACAGGAATTGGCCCATTTTTAGAAAAAACCAAACGCATGCCTCTGTTGTCATTTCCCCTCCGTTCTGTAAATAAACAGTTTACACCCCATATGTCGCCATGTCACCATATGTCTCTGTTTGTATTGACAACCACTGTTAGATCTCATCCGTCAAAGAGGATCTTTTCTGAACCCCAGCGATCATTCGAAGCATGTTTTATTCAAATCTAGAGCCGCAGAGCCCATTGTCTCTCTGTTGCTGTGGATATATTGTTTGTTTCAGCACTCTGTTGTTTTTCTTACCTGAGGGCATATCGTTATGGAGAAAGAGAGAAGCACTTCTTGAAGCTTCTTTGGTCTTGCTGCATCTCCGGTTTTTAGATCACAGTATAGCTAACTAGACTGGTAAAGAGAAACGCTGAACAGCACAGTTCTAAATATTTATTTACATGGTTCACCTCAAAGCAAAATGGCAGCTCTTCTTTTTTGTTGAAGACCTGTCTTAAAGCCCAGATAGCTGCCTCTGAACCTCTCTGATTTCTTACCTTGCTCTTACTAAAACAAGAAGTTGGAGTGGGACATCGGAAAATATCGTATTTATGTATATGGAGATGTGTGTGTGTGTGTGTGTGTATACATAAAACCTTTTCATTTGCTTTTGTGTGTGTGTGACAGATTTAGATTTTTCATTAAACATTCTACAAGTTAAAATATAAGTTTGTTATAAAAGAAATTATATATTTTAATTTTATAATAAGATAAAACTACTAGCTTACTAACACAATAAAACAAAAACACGAAAACATGAACACAATTGTAAAAAAAAAAAATACACACACACATATATATATATATATATATATATATATATATATATCAGAAAAAAATATTACTTTTTTTAATTCACAATTGTATTTACTATTTATGATAAGCTTTTGCTTAATGTTTTCAATAATCACTTTTGCTTCTATAATTATAAGTGTATTTTAGAATCGTAAAGTGTTAAACACCCTCGGAGGTGATATTTTTTTTTATCGTGCTTTAACCATACAGATTGTTGATTGATTGAGTAAACAACCCAATCAACATCTTCATTTAGCGCCCAAGATTTTCGTAACTGCACATGTTGTATACACATTCTGATTCTAGTGGGATGTGAAATCAGTTTTTGGAAACTTGCTCAACTGTCTTGTTTTCTTGGATTGTTGCATTGACTCATTATCAAGGGTTTACGCCTTGTGCTTCACCTTGTTAATAAGGAGTTCTGGAAGGTGATAGATCCTCCGAACACCCCAGAGCTCCAAACTGCCACTCACTCACAGAAAGAGCTCAGCAGCTGATATTCAGCATATCAAAGACTCCCAGAATCGAGCTAAAGTTGAGATCAGGAATGGTGTTTCGTGTTTTCTCACGTCCTTCATCCAGCACTCTAATTGAACCGCTACACTCAGCATCAACCTGTGCGGTTATTAAGGTGTTTCTCTCAGGCGAGTCATTCTGCTGGGCCGGACTGCAGATAAGGATCAATAGAGATGGAGAGCAGCGCTGGCAGGCTCAGCGTCTCTGCCTTTCTCTCTTGCGCCTGACCTTTGTAAATGATTATAGACTACAAGCGTTTGTTTCTTCGCCCCCTTCTGTCTCTCTGTCTCACAAATGGACAGGTAGGCAATTGAGAGAAAATGACATTTCGACAAAACTAGTGCTTTCTAAACTCAGCCATTTGAGCAAGTCCCCATCAACATAACAGTAAAATAGCAATATACAAAAATATATTTTTAATTTTTTTTTTATATATAATTAAATTTCTGTTCAAATGTTTTTATCTGTGCAAAGACAGACCAATATTAAAGCAAAATATATATTTTCAACATTGTTAATGTTTCTTGTACAGCATATCATCATTAGAATGATCTCTGAAGAATCAAGTGACATCACAGGAATAAAATAAAAGATAAAAGATATTAATAATATTTGTTAACAGATATTAAAATAGATTATCAGCTCTTTTAAATGACTGAAATATCTTTTTTTTTTCTTGTTTGCTTTTTTTAATCTTTTATCTATAATAGCTATTATTTCACAAAAGTATTCTTTTATTTATTTATTTTTTTACTAAAAGCTGTCTTGGTATGCATAAGGCTGAAAATTAAAAAATATTACTGTCTGTATATATTCTATTCAACAAAATGCATAAGGATATATGTAATCTATAACTGCACAGAGATTCCATATAGATTAAAAACTTGAAGTTTACTCTTAAGGAGGGAAACTTCAAGGGAGAGCAGTGCATGCTGGTGAGTTGCTAGTAGCCATTTATTGCTGCTTTGGAATCTACATGCAGTCTCAAGATTTTAATTCTAATGCAATTTATGATTTTGCAAAAGAGCCATGCATTTTAAGCTCAGGTGTGGATTTTATGTTATAGCTAAAATAGTTTAGCATTTTGAATCCCTGTTTTTCCATTGATCCTCCAAACAAGTAGTCCTGCCCCAAACTTGCACACATGCTTAAGAAAGCAATATTTTATTTTATTTTTTAAAAAGAATTACACACTTCATCTTACATTTCAAAGATGATCACTGGACTTAATTTAACCTGCAGATTTGTGAGGTCGTGTAAAAGAAATGTAAAACATTAATTGTTATTGCATACTATATTGAATGCATACAGTATGTACTGTGCAGCAAGTAGTATGCTACTATTCCATTCGGAACACAGCCGTAGTGTTGCATGCTTCTGAATTTAAGCAAGCGAGTGGAGGTTCTCCAATCGGTATTCACAGCAGTGAAGAACCGTGTTGAAGTTGAGCAGCAGGTTTTGTGATTGAGGTCAGTCATTAAACAGTGATTATGTGGAGCTACAGAGCTCTGGATTACAGATGGCGTAACTAGGTTCCCCTTTCACTCCTCATCAAATAATCGAATATGAACGCAAGTCAGTGCTCTAGCTGCAGGCGGTGAGAGAAGATCAGCCGTGACACCAAACAGTCCCTGTCCTTCTAGAACCTTGTGTTAAACTCCTCGAGTCGCTGCATTGTGTCCGTACAGGGCCTCCTTACCTCACATTACTTCAAACTAATACACTCACACCCCACCGTCGTCTCTTTTATATGCCCTCGGGTGATTTCACCGTAGCTGTCAGGGTCAGGTGAAAGTTCAGTGCACCAGATCACTGACATGCAGCGGTGGCTCTGGCCGTGTTTACGTGTCAGCTCGCTCTCTCCGGGGCATCCATGCGTGTGCATGCAATGTGCACGACTTCCCTTTCGATTAGCATAACCCTGACTTAATTAGCATGTAAACGTTGCCTTGAATTAGCGGTTTGTCAATTTCCCCCTCTTCATTTTGTTATTTAGTTTGTATTTGTGAAAGGAGGGGCGGGCGGCGCAATTATTTGGACAAATTGTTTCTAGCAGCACAAGTGACAAATTCAGTCAATTAAAAGTAATCTACATACACAATGGAAATGGTTTACTCTGCGACTGATTTACGTCATTCCTAAAAAGGAAAACAGTGGTACTGTGGTTTTTGTCTTCTGTCCCCGCTTTGATACCACTGTAAGAC
>JAUCMT010000059.1:9910609-9944911 GCA_032357475.1 Enteromius thamalakanensis
AAAGAGAATGTGCGTGGGTTTCCGCGTACGCAGTGTTTCATACATCTGAATTTTTTTGTGCGTACGCACATTTCCAGGATTGTCCGTACGCAACGTTTTAGTAATAATTCTACGCATGTCTTTGTACATGAGGCCCCTGATGTTTCAATTTAGTTTCTGGTAACAAGAACAGTCTGGGAATGTTAGGGAAAACATGCACTGTCTGAACTCACAGGGAGTGGTCTACTTATATAAAAAAAAAAGTAAACTTTTCTGGCGTACCACCAAAAACTGCTTGAATTTGCATTCTGGGAACTAGAAAGGGATTTTTCCCATATTCCAGGAACCAAGAACTGTTATATGGGCATAACTCATAACATGTGAACATGTGAGAGGCTAAAAGTTGCTAAAAAATGCTCTTTAATTTGGCACAAAACAGGTATGAAAAGATTCAGATGCAAAAATCATCAATAAAATGGGCGTGTGGCTCAAGCAAACAAAAACAAACAGAACAAATCAGAAATTCATGTGACATGCATGAATGTACATTAAATCAACTTTTAGCTGAGTGCCGTTTACGATGCGTATTCATGGAGTATTTATTACTGAAAGTCTTTTCACAGTCTGGACAGGAGAAAGGCCTCTCTCTTGTGTGAGTCCGTGTGTGTTTTTGCATTGAGAAAAGGCGTGAGAATCCGCTTCCACACACAGGGCAGCAAAACGGTTTGTGGTCAGAATGAGAATCGACCTGATGCCGTTTTAGATTGGTCTGACTGTAGAAGGTCTTGTCGCAGTGTGCGCAGGCGAACGGCCGCTCTCCTCTGTGTTTGTACAGATGACTCTGGAGAGCAGTGGAGCCAGTAAACTTCTTCCCACACTCGTCGCAACTGAAGCTCTTGGTAGGCTTTCGTTTGTTGCCTGTGTGGACACTGCTGTGCAGCTGAAGCCAATCTTTACGACGGAAACCCCTTCCACAGAGCTCACAGACATGCGGCGCCTCACCTGTGTGTATTCGCATGTGGCGCACCAGGCTTATGTTCTGGCGATACTCCATGCCACACAGCTTACAGATGTGTTCTTTGACAGGAACCTCACTGCTGACTTTTTTAATGGGAGCCTTCCTGGAGTTTAAGGGCTCAGAGCGAAAAGGTTCGGCTTCTGTTTTATTACCCAAAGGACTTTGATCTTGCACCTGAAAACCTTTTACTGTATATTTCAGCCGCTGGCAAAAGAGCACACCTGATTCATCCATTTTGCTCAGGACCAAAGTTTCAACACCCTCCTTATTCAATCCAGAGCTCGGATCTCCAGGAAAAGACTTTCTGACCGCAGGCTTCATGTCTAGACAGTCAGGATTCCAGACCACTGACTAGGGAAACAGAGATATGAATATTCAGATTTGTTTCTCAACAGTATTATGCTTAAAACCCAAATTTCCATAATTTAATAATATCATAATGCTATAAATGATTTTGACACCTACACAACACTTGGCCTTTTGAACAAGAAACGTGTAAGACTAAGAGGAATTGAAAAACGTATTATGCATTAGTGCAATAACAAGTAAACAACAGGAAAGTGATAACAGATGGAAGTCAGTGAACCAGTGATAAAACCTGTTTTTAGGATGAGGACACAATATATATATATATATATATATATTAGTTCTGTCAAATGATTAATCACAATTAATCACATCCAAAATAAACATTTTTGTTTACATATGTGTTTATACTTACATATAATTACTAACACATGCTTGTATATATTTAAGACAAAATATTTTATGTTTATATATTAAATATTTATACAAGAATATAAATATATTAATGTATATACAGGTAAAAATATATACTGTATGTTAAGTATTTATACATAATACATATTTATATTTATATAAAATTTTTAAATTTTGAATGCGAATAATAACGATTAATAATAATAATAAAAGTTTTTCTGTATATTATATATTTGTATGCACTGTGTATATTTAACACATGCATGTATATACTTAATGAAAATATGTTTTGTTTATATATTAAATATATTTAGATATAATATCATATATAAGAAAATAAATGTATAAATGCATTTACATATAAATACTTTAAAAATATATACTGTACGTGTGTGTTTTAATATAAACATAAACACATATATTATGTAAAGAAATGGATGCTATTAATCATGATTAATAATTTGACAGCACTAATATATATGTATATATAAACATAATAGAATCATGTGACACTGAGGCTGGGGTAATGGTGCTGCAAATTCAGCTTTATTATCACATGATATATATTACTGAATAAAACATGATTCGGTTTTGTAGAGTAAATTTATGTGCAATTTAATCAGTTTTATAATGTAGCTTCATACTGATGATTTAATGAATTGCACTGATGAATAAATACATTTTAATGCATATGTTTTCTAAAAAATTATGTATATGTAAATATATGTTTTCTAAAAAAAAATTGAATTGTTTGTTTATTTGCTTCCTTTTTTATTTAGTCTCCCAAGCCCTGCATAAAAATACAATACACTGATTTGACAAAACCTTTATATTTAAAGATATTTAAGTATTTAGATTGTTTTAACGGATTACACGCAGTATGTTTGTAAAAGGTGTCACTGATACATGTTTGGGAAGCTGTCTTTGCATTTGCACCGTTTTGATCAGCAGGTGCCGCCAACCTGTGCGGCGCAATAAGCGCTTCGAAACAGTGAATCATTTTCAGAAGAATCAAATGTTCTCCTAAACGCTTCGTCTCTCACGTTTATAAATCAGCCGTTTGTCAACTCACTTTTTTTATAGTTCTGAACTGCAAACCTATTAAAAACTACTGGCTAAAAAATGTTAAAACCTAATGATAGAGGACTTACTTGCAGAGAAGCAACAACGTTCACTGTTTCAATGAATTGAACATCTTCGAGTCTATTTAAAACTTTCTCGTGCGTGT
Source organism: Enteromius thamalakanensis (assembly GCA_032357475.1). Lineage (NCBI taxonomy): Eukaryota > Metazoa > Chordata > Actinopteri > Cypriniformes > Cyprinidae > Enteromius > Enteromius thamalakanensis. The sequence goes on from JAUCMT010000059.1 coordinate 9,913,555, forward strand.
TTCTTCTTCTTTATCTACTTTTAGATAGCATGACCAAAAAAGACAGTGCTGCCCCCTCCTGCCTTTAAGAATAGCTTAGTTGCCTGCTATGGTAGAGGTCCATTTCTTTTTCCATCAAAATAAAACCATTTAGCAGTGCTGAGTCAAGCTTCTTAAAGAACTATTCTTGTTTTCAAGACAAAATATGGAATATAGCCTATTGTTTTCATAGCGTCTTGTTTTCATGAACTGCAAAAGATGCCACTGTGGCTTTAATCAACATTTATCAAGTGATATTCTGCATTTATATCATTTTATGTATTTAGCAGACACTTTATTCAAAATATTCTGAATACATCTCTAGTGCGACATATAGGCTAAAACAGATTAGCATTTATAGTGTGGAGGACTGTTACTGCATTCCTGACCTCGGTGTCCTCACATAAATACCAGATTAGAGGCAGCAGTTCTAAAAGGACTATTCCATGTGCAAACATACTATAAAGCTCTTTCTGACTTCTGCATATTCATTGTATTCTAGAAGTGGAGTGGATTGGAAATTCAGCCCTTTAGTGGATTTCTCTTTAGATGTTCAAATTCTGCAAACGAAACAACTGGAAGATAAATATAGATAAATAAATCAATTGTAAAGTAACAAATGTAAAATAAGCATTTTTTTTAAAATCAACTTATAAGGGTGCATGGGCTGCCTTGAAAGTCCACACATCAATTCCTGCTTTCTTACATTCCTGCTGTGATTTACAACGCAGAGGCCAGTGGTTTATATACTGTATTTCCACCAGTTGCACCAGTTCATGACTTAAGCAAACGCATTGGAAACTTTGATATATTACTGATCTGAGTCAGATTCAGTGTTGCTAGTTTTCAATTTGTTTGTGCTGGTAAATATTGGCTTTGGAGGGGGGATAAAATGGGCGTGGTTTGGGGTCATTTGGGGTCAGTTAACAAACCCAAGTGTGCATGCCGCATCCAATCAGTCATCACAACGTTATTAAACACGCACACTGCAAAGACTGCTGATGCTGATGCTGACGTCGCAGCCGCATGCAGACTTGATGATTCAGGAGTGATGGGTGATTAGCATGATAAGGGATGTGGAACTGTATAGTGATCACGGCTAAATAAGTATGGTATAGAGAGTTTTAACTCTCAAAACGTGAATTACACCTGTTCAGGCAGATGACATGAAGACTCTTGTCACTACAACTTTAAAATCAGAATTAAATAAAATTCTATACGAACCTGTATTTCCTCTTTCATATGCTTCAGATTAGTATTGAAATCTGCTGGACTTGTTACTTTCGACTGTGCAAAGTTTTGTGTAATGTTTAATATAAACTGGCTATTCTGTTTGAAATTATAGAGTGAAAGGTAAGCGCACTAAATCGTATTTTATGTATTATGTCGGATTATCATGCAGTATGCATCAATGAATTATAGTTTTGACTGTCATGGTGTGTGCACAATCACTATATTGGATAGTTTTTTTTTTGCAGTAAAATTTTAACTGTTGACATTGAAAAGGCCTATACTAGTAGTAATAATAATACCCAGTTTTGACATAAATATAGACACATTTCTTTCACAATAAACATTATGTACAATTTTACTGTTGGGCATTATATTTCTGTGACAGGTTTTAACAACCTTTCCAGATTTTGTGTCCAAAGCTAAAAACTTTATTTTAAGCCTTTTATAATTTTGACATTTTGCACTTTATAAATGTCTTTCTTTTCAAAGGTCTCTTTCAAAACAAACAAAAAGGCACAGAATAGTTGAAGAATTGCTTCAGATAAAGGCAAAAAATAGAAGGGTAACAAACAATTTAAAATATAAAACACAATATCAAGTAAATAAAAATCTATTTAAAACATTGCCAGTGAAAATTAATAGTACTTTTATGCATCCAGGGCTGCAACAACCCATAAATAATGGATATAGTTACTTCATAATGAAGTGGCTGGAAATTGTAAATATGCATATATTTTCACTACTTTTTTGTTTGTTGTTTTTATATCGTTTTATACCATCAGAATAAGACTGCTAACATGATTTGTGTAGATGTTGTATACAGTATGAAGAGGATGGAGCTGTTCTCACTTTGTTCTCTTTGTTTTTAATGTAATTGTCTTGTGTAAGTATCGTTGAGTGGAAGTCTGTGGGTTCTGATGTGAGGAACAATTGGAGCTGGAGCTCACCAGGTGTGATGCTAAATATATAGAAACATGCATTGCTTTAACAGATTAAAGGATCAATAACGTTTAAAATCACGGTCCGCTTTTGTGAAGGTCTTCCAGTGTTTCTCTATGTGATGAAACCTACAGCTGCTCTCCGTGAGACTACACTGTTTTTAGCTCATCTGCGTTCGAGTGGAGCTTACGATAGGTCAATAGGACCTTTATTATGAAAATGAATGCAGGCGTCACCGGACTTTTACATTACAATATGGTTCACAGTTCCTTTCTTCACACTGTATGTCTAGCATGATTACATGGAAATAACAACTACTGAGCATTAACATAAATCAGAAAAGAACGATGAATGACCGCGAACTTGATCTCACAGACGCGCAAAAAGCGATCAAATCAAAGTATCCTCCCATCAGCAAGAAATACGAGTGTAAGTGCAATTGAATTCACTATCTAAACCTGCTTGTCAAGGAAATCCAGTAACGAACACCAACATGTAAATGTGCTCAAAAGTATGTGTAACACACTTTTCTTACTTTAGAGTTTTTAAATACGCGAAAGTTACTTGAAGGGAATGTTTCCGAAACGCAGTTTAAATTATAAACTATATATATATATCAATATATATGTCTTTGGTCAAACGTACAAGCTGTTAATGATGAAGGTTCATGAAAATGTATTAGGTCACGTGATTCGACGTTCCGAGTGTCACGTAAGCACGTTACGTGTTTCTTTTTATTGTTTCTAAATCTTTTCATATTGTTATTCTGAGATGATTAATGGCAAATCATGTAGTAAAAAAAAGAAAAAAAAAAAAAAACATTTTTGAACTTTAGAATAAAATGATTCATTTTTTGACCAATTGGTCAAACGTCCACACATATATAGCAGCCCAAGGATATTATAGTATAATATTATAGTGTAGTGTTGGAAGTAAAAAAAAAAAAAAAAATTGTAATTGCTCAGTGTTTTCAGTTCCACTTCTATGTTTATGTAGGTTTTTTAGGTTCGGGTGTGCATGCAGCGTTGTGTCATCATTAAAGCAACGTTTAATTTTCTGTTTCAGACCTTGATCACACCGCAGACGTCCAGTAAGTAACGTTATATGCTTGTGACTATAGCATTAACCAGAAGCAAAAATAACTGGAAATGTTTGAAGCTACAGTATAGTCATTTATTTTCCTCCAGAGTCTTTTTCAACATTTCCTTAATATTTGGATTAGGAATTATATTTAGTTCAGGGGAAGAAGAGAGCAACATCCTAAAACAGCTCACTGTAAAAAAAAAGCGCTTCCTGTGTTTTTTCTGCAGGATTCATTCATGGGGAGATTCTTTGGAAGAGGCTTTTGAACAGTGTGCTATGGGGATGTTTGGATACATGACTGACACAGAAACTGTTGAACCCACTGACACCATAGAAGTAGAATCAGAAGGTGAGGCAGTAAATCCTGCATTTTCTTTTCAGGCTTTGAATTACAGGAATCTATACTAAACAACAAGTGGTGAATAAAAGATTCTTTCATTTTTATAAGTTAACTGTAATTGGAGGAATATAAGCCCTCATTTATTTGTGTTGCCAAATCTTGCTAGAAAAAACCCTCCAGAAAAGCCATAAAAATATGTTTTATTATAGCTTTTTCCACAATTTGGACACACAAGGCCAAGGTAAATATTCCATGGAGAGATTTTTAAAATATTTTATAATAAATTTATAACAACTCGAAGCCAGAGTTTACAGATATTCAGAAACGGAATAAAATAAATTATATTCCCTATCCTCTCCGGATACCTGGAATCGGTGTTACAAGCTGATATGAAAAATAGCTGATATGAAAATAAACAAATGACAGGCCACAAAATACAATGCTGCTATGGTTACTGCGGTTTCAAAGCAATTTTGAAAATAATTCTTGTTTCATACCCATGGAATAATAAATGAAGGGCTTCAGTCTCGCATGCAACTCCTGAAACTTTAAAGTGTGTAAATGGCCTTAAAATATATTTCACACAAATGCTAATTTCATCATTGTTTATTCTTATCTGTCCTAAAACATTAATATCTCTTTTTTCAAACTTAATATTCACCGTCTATTTTCTTGTGTGAATACAAACTCATTCTGCGTAGTATCCGTTGTGTTTCTCAGAAGAGAAGGAAAACCTGGTATTTGAATAACATAGAAATGAATAAATGTTTATAAACATGTCCATTTAAATTGTAAAATAAATATGTGCCACAGAGAACAGTGCTGGTTAAATTATAGCCTATGTTAACATAAACCTGATACAAAAGTCCTTGCTTTTCTTGTTTGATCAGGCTTACATTTTTTCTATTACACATTTTAATGTTATTGTTATCTTAGCCAAATATCCGTTTTCGTCATCTGGTTTCAGGCTTTTCCACTTGCTGTTTAGTAAACTTTTGATATAATGACGTGTATGGTACCATGCTGTGTTTAGAGATACCTAGCAGTACACTGAGGTTTTACAGGATGTTTTTATATCATCAATTACTCACCCTCAGGTTGCTGCAAGCTTGCTTTCCTCACAAAAAGAGAAAGTAAAGAACACTTTACATACAGTTACAAGCTTCACGAAGGATGCAGTTGCAACATATTAAGTACCATGATTTTTTTATGGAGGACAGTGGATGCACTGTATGCATGGACTTAAAAATATAAATTATATTTCCCCTAAATAGTGTTAGATTCTGTTTACCACTGTTCCATTTTTTTTTTAAACTGGAACACTGTTTACTAGTGAGAAAAAATGTAGGGAGTCACACACATTAAAAATGACTTCATATGACCACAATTTATGGCAAGAGTCAATAAAAAGGAATACTTCACCCAAAAATTTATATTACACCATAAACTACCCACCCTTTAAGTTTGTTTGCAATAAGAACCTTCTAGAACAGGTGGTACTATAGTTTGTTTGTCCAAGCATCTTTGCGATTCCATTTATCAACATAGTGGCTGTGCACTTGGAAATTATCAAGCATCATTATTTATATATATATATATATATATATATATGAATATATATAACATTATAAATTAATATGTTTCAGTATGCATGCTGATCATTTGGAAATTGCAAACACAGATGCTCATGACAGTTTCAACAAAATTATGCGGTAGTCAAGAATGCTGTTTCCGTTTCGTTTCTGTGTTTGAATTCGAATCCGCATTGGTTTGGGTGACTAACTGATTCACTCAAAGCCGATTCTCAGTCATTTGATTTGCTCCTGAAGGATTCTGCCATTTTGAAAGAATCGTTTAGATGACTCTGTGATTCAATCTTGAATATTTGCTGGCGGTTTTAAGTTTTCTCGTCTAAAAGTAGGCATATTAAATACTTTTTCGACATGTTTTTATATTCAGAATTTTGTATTTAAAACAATCTCATAGGATTGTTTATACATTCTAAATGTAAAAGTGAGTGGCTGCTGGTAGCTCTCTTCCTTTTAAATTGAATCTTCTGGTTGGAAACAGACCCACAACGAACCATCTGGTTAGAGACTTATTAACCCATTTGTTGTCACCACATGATTTGCAGGTGTGTGTGGTTTTCTAGGCATCTTGTCTGGAGCACTGAATGGTGTGTCTATCAAAGGAAACGAGATGGAAAAATCTTCCTAATTGTAGCTTTAATCTAGTATGGCAGGCAATTTGACGTGGTGGGCGACTGGGCATATGTACAGCTTCTCTCCCACCTTAATTTGGGCTATTCTTACTCTGCTGTCTGCGCCAGGGAATACCTCCCAAGGCTATAAATGGACAACAAAACCAGTCGTAAGTGTTCATTTCCTCAAATGAATATTTAAACATGATATGAAAGCTGAATAAATGAGCTTCCCATTGATGTATGATTTGGATGGATAGGGCAATATTTGACCGAGATACAACTGTATGAAAATCTGTAATCTAAGAGTACAAAAAAATCTAAATACTGAGAAAATCATCTTTAAAGTTGTCCAAATGAAGATCTTATCAATGCATATTACTAATCAAAAATTAAGTTTAAGAAATTGACTAAATACCTTCATGAAACATGATCTTTACTTACTATCCTAAGGATTTTTTGCAAAAAAGAAAAATTAATAATTTTGACCTATGTATTTTTGGCTATTGCTACAAATATACCCCAGCGACTTAAGACTGGTCTTGTGGTCCAGGGTCACAAATGACGTAAGTGTAAACTGCCCGGGTAGTTAGATGTTTGAATTAGGATGCCCCATTTTTTCTTCTTTCTGTGACCAACTTTAACAGTATATAGGCCAAAGCAATCCATTTCTGTTGAGTAAATGCTGGCTTGAATAAACGTAATATAGCTGGAGGTAGATCTGCCATTATAGGTACTTCAGGGTTTTTCTCCATATTGATATTGTTTGATGGCCTCTCAGCTTCGGAGAATCCAATATTTACGCTGAAGCTCAGCGAAGACCCTCTGAGGGCCTGGATGGAGTGTCACGAATGTAGTGTCATAACTCTGTATAAGCAGTTTAGAGACTGTGTATTTTGAGTCGAGGACAATGGGGTGTATTGCATCAGGATCTAAGGCAAGGGTAAGGGCTACAGCGCAAATAGCCTCCTACTCTGATCAGCTGAGTCTCATTGTCAAGTTCAGGGGCTTGTGTCTTTAACCTGCTGCTTCTGGGAGGTTTTTTTACCTGCCTTCAACTATTCCAGTCCAGAGGGAAAACACTCCTCCTGAGCATGTCGTAGAACATTAGGTGTGTTCGAGATGCACTACACTAGCCTGCCACCGGCTGGCAAGAGCAGCCCCTTGTAGTCGGGGAAGGAGTAAAGCAGGGGTGGGGAACCCTGGTCCTTGGAAGTTTTTCATTAAACCCTGCTTCACAGCACCTGACTCAAATCAAATGGATCCAACAGCCAATGAAGTTCTGCACAATCACTAGTTAATTTGAATCAGGTGTGTTTGCGAAACCTTGCAGGATAAGGGCCAAGGTTCCCCAGCCCTGAGTTAAGTGATCTAAAATATGATTATGCAGAATAAGGGATTAATATGTGTGTTTATAAGTAATAATAAACAGACAATATGCTAATAATAAGCATGCTAGTAAGCAACTAGTTAAAAATAAGAATGTTGTCAAAAAATTAACCGTGAAGGCATTTAAAATGTTACGTTAGGTTTCTGTTTTTAATAAATGCTGTTCTGTTAAACTTTCTATTTAACAGTTTATGCTTAAAATAATCTATCGTTTCCACAAAATGATAACCAACACTATTGATATTAAAAACATTCTTTTGACCAGCAATCTGCATTTTATGTTACATGTTATAATTTAAATTATAATATTATTATTTATAATTATTATAATTTATAATTATAATAATTATTTTGTTTCACAATATTACTGTGTTTTTCATAAAAATGAGCACAAGAGACTTTTGTTCTCTAATTTTCCCTGGTTTGTTTGCTTTAAGTTTCTAATTGATGGATCTTTCTTGTCAGGATTTATGATTAGTCTAGTTTTTCCTCTGGAATTCTTTTTAAACACAAACAAAAATGAATTTGGCTGTGTGTTCCCGCCTATAACATTATTTCTTCTCAGCTCATGGTAATAAGATGAAAATATATGGCCATAACAAATGCCCCAACCAGTCACATGCTCACAAAATTGCTCACAAAAGGCTTGTTTTTGCTAATTTAGTAAATCAAGCCAGTGTCATTTCAGTTCTGTGTAAATATTGTCTTCACATGCTGCTGCCCATGGCATATTATCAATAAGAGACGTGTCAGACGATATCGCACATAAACGATCATTATCACTATCAACAATAACAGTAGGGGCTGTGTTCTAATGACCCGCCACATGGCTTAGATCTTCTCTTTACTTGCATTTCAGCAATCTGCTGCTGTGAAGGGCACTAAATGTCCCTTATGGAGAGCATGAATAACCAAATAAAAGCATTATTTCAGCTCTATGAATGCACTGCCGACCTCTTTCACTATGCATTACCTTCATCCACCCACATAAAACATAACCAAAACAGATCAGCAAACCTGATGCTTTCGCAGATGAATTTTTGGCATCGCAGGTAGGAGAATTTGCATCTAACATGTCCAGAGTGTAAGCAAAGAGACGTCTTCTCTCTTCATTTTCAGCCCATCATTTCTGTCTTTCACATCCAACTCAATGTTGCCCTCGGCGGTGCCCCCTCCCAACTCATGTGCACAAGCTCACACACACCCCCTCGATGTGGAGCAAAGTGAATATGACTTTTCTAAAGGGGTCGGTCCTCGCCCAGGGGTCCGTAGCTGGGCCTCCTCTGAAGGGTCCAGTCAGAGATTTCATCTCCACAGCAATGTGCCTGAAGGGCAGCATGGCCCGAAGCGGGAGGCAGCCATGTCATAATGGCTCCACTCATTCTTCCCCCACCCCCGCGTCCTGACAGCAAAATACCTCGTCCTTGCTCCCTGTTCGCTTCTAAATAAAAGCTTCCTGCGGTGTCATTCTAGAGGGATCTTCATCGGGATAAAATGCTCAAGTTCTTCTTTGCAGTGGTTGAGGAAAGGGTTGTGTTTTCTGCTTGCTCTTTGTCTGGCCTCAACGCCCTCGAGGCGGTTTGCTGTTTGATTGCTATTCCGTCTGTCTTTGGGTTGATGAAGCGTTTAGGCCAGAGGGGAGCCCTTCAGGACTGCTCGAGGGTAGATTAGTCACAAGGGCAGGTGATGAGGACGTTTCTGAAGGGCGAGTTGTAGGGCACGCTGTAATAAAGGCCGCCGAGTTCCTGTGGGCCTGCATACCAGACTGAGCCCGCGGGCAGATCACACATGAGGGTTCAGAGTTGAGCTGTCCTAACATGGGCAGCCCATATTAACATGTTCATCCCAGTCCCGAGGCCAGGGGGACCGAGAGGACAACGGATTGAGAAACAATCCATGTGGAAAAAGAGGAAGAGAAGATGTTTTCCAATTGTGTCTGGTGCACTTCTTGTGTTATTACTGTTCTAGTTCTTGAAGATGGCCATTATTCTTGACGCCAGTGAACTGTGAGTCTTCTTGGCCGTTAATATGCTGACATTGTTTTAGCTTGAGTTGAGAAAGGTGAAAGTGTTCACAGTAAGGATGGGTTCTTTAAAGAATAGCTGAGTCAACAACACAACTATAGCAATAATGGCACGAAGGATAATTTAAGCTGATGAATGATAAAAACATTGACAGCCAATCAGAACTCATCCTGCTTTTAAAAGAGCATTTAAAGTGGCAGGTGAAAACATTTAAAGGGCTAGTTCAGGGATTACACCCTCAAAACATCCTAGGTGTTTATTACTTTCTTCTTTGAGATCGTTACGCCCTGTGGCTCGAAAAGGACGTAACAAAAAGCGGGGACACACGAGAGAGTGCAATAAATATTGAAAAATGTATTAACCAAGCAGAACTACACAGAAAAACAACAGTGTAACATGAAGCCATCAGTAATGTAGACGCAGGTGCATGCATGTGAGTGTAATGGAGCATGGCAATGTTGGATGCGTAAAAATAAATAAATAAATAAAAAAGTGCAAAAAAAAAAAAAAAAGTACCCCTATTCTATTCACTTGTTCACATGCTTTTCCTTTGCTGCAAATAAAACTTGGTTCTCTTGAGACTTGCATATTCTGACTGGAATTTACGCTACGTCTAGATCATACAAGCGCTAGAGATTACATTTTAAATATGGATATTTTTCTTACTTTAACAGATTGCTTTGTTTCAGAAAGGCTTAAATAACCCTCTGGAGCCATATGTAGTATTTTTTATTTATTTTTAGGTTGGATGGATGCGCTTTTTTGGGCTTAAAAATCTCCCCCTTCCCTATTCAATGCCATTATAGAACTTGAAAGCGTCAGGACATTAATGCAATGCTGACTTAGTTTTTATGAAAGAAGAAAGTATACCTTGGTTAGCTGAAGTAAATCATAGGGTGATTTTCATTTTAAAGTGAACTATTACTTTAACCTTGTTCTTGTAATAAATAATGTTAGTTTGGGTTGGTGTGGAGGCTATAAGAAGGATTATAGTGATTATTGACGCCAACTAAACCACAACCTCCTTTTGGTCAGCATTCCCTAAGTGTAACATGTTGGCCTTAACTTTCAGCTCAAGTCGAGAAAAGCGAGTATTGTGAGAAGGAAATATGGAGACGGAAAGCAAGAAGAAATGTATCTCTTGTACAAAAAAAGAAGGATGGATATACGGTTGCCCTTCCCTGCAGCAGAATTAACAGGCATCACATGGAAAACAATCTCAGTCCCAGCTATGAAAGAGAGGAGAGGGCCATTAAAAGCAGCCTGAAGGGATGGACTGGACCCAATATCACTAAAGCAAGCTCTCACTCACTGAAGTGAGGGCTCGCTCACAGGCAAAGAACCGTGCAGAGTTCTATAGCCACAATTAAAATCTCCCCCTCTGCCAGATCGGCCAGAGGGCAGAGACTGAATGGGGGAGGGAGGGGGGCGTGGGGGCAGACATGGAATACCAAAGGCAGATTGAAATGTGTAGCCAGTAATGAGCACTACCAAAGCTCAGCTTTTGCAGCAGTGGAGTTTAAACATTACCAGTCATTGAACGAAGAGTGTGCTCTTGATAAGTATGTATCATTAAAGGGGCCGTTCACCCAAAATGAGCATCCTCTCATCATTTGCTCACCTTCAAGTTGTTCTAAACTTCAAAGACCAATTGCATATAGATCACGGACTCGTCGTTTCATCGGCATAAACCCTTTCTTACAATAAACTGACTCTGTCATTCAGATCAGCCTCTTCAACAACTGTTCAGTAGAACCATGTCCTCGTCCCGCTTTTTTTGCTAAGGTATATGTTTTGATAGTTGAGCAAATAAAAAATAAAAAACTCTGAATTCACCTTTTTTATTTATAAATAACACCGTACTACAATTTTGATATTGGTATTGATAGAATTCAGTGCATTCCTTTTTGCATAATGTCCAGAGCTCTTTTTTATAACAGGGACTGGCACTGTTCAATTTATTTTAAGTAGTCTTAAGCCTTACAATAACTTTTTTTTTAATAATTTAATATATTATGTGCTGAAAGTCTTTGTTCTCAAATCTTTTTTTTTTTGCACTCTTGTTCTATTCGGTTTAGTAATTTGTCAGGTTTATAATTTTATTAACATAAATCTAATAAATGTCTTATTGCTTTTCTCATTTAGATGTCTGTTCCACGGGTTCCCAGTAGGCTACTATTTTTTTTAAAGTCTTTACATGCCTACACATCGTGGTTTATATGCTACCGTTGTGTGAAGTTATATCATTAATATAAAATTCACACAGATTCTCTCGTTTCCTGTGGCAGATTGTGCCGGTTGATTGGAGCTCCAGTGTTTTTTCATGCGCAGTGATGTCTTGTGTGTGCTATCTGTGGGTTATCTTCATGTGTTTTGACATGATAAGAAGGAGCATGAAGAGTCTGTTATCAGTTCGTAGGGGTTGCGTGGAATAACGTAATGCCAAAAATTGCCTCTCTCTGACCTCAGGCTACCACTGCAAGAAGAGGAAGGTCTTTGTTAGTGGTTAGCGCTTTGTAAGAGTGATGATGTGTTCTGTTTTCCTTAATTTTATATTGATCAACTCCTGCTTTGACAGGCATTTTTTCATCCAATATACTAAGGGAGGTCAAATTGGGTTTATTTATTTGACCCAGATAAATCCTAGTTTCGGACTGAAAAGGATTTTAAATTGGAAGGCTGTTTACGGTCTTGTTGTTTTCAGGTAAAATTCAACCGTATTGAAGCCAGATATTGCAATGATATTCTTACTGTATTATGCAATTTACAGAGATTTTATAACTGTTAAATATTTCTTGGTAGATCTGACCCACAACTCATAATAGAAAGCTTTGAAGTCAATGAACACTCAATGGACTTACTGTAGTTTGTACAGGGAGTTGACAAAATGGAAAATCCCTTGCAGTATGTAGCTATGATCAAATGAAGAGCAGGGCCTCCAGAACATGTTCAGTTCTTCTTGGAATACTCTTCGAAAACTCTTGAAGTGTGAGGAGTGGAATATTGCATCATTCTCCATGAGGAAAAGTGCCTTGAAGGATGAAGGAGATGGAATTTGCTATTCCTACTGTGTGCTTGAGAACTTTACATGATGATTTGATGATGCTCAGATTGGCAACTTGGACCGACTATAAATGCATTTGACCTTATCTTGGCTTCAAACGTAACATCTGACTATGTCTGTATCACGACTGGTCAGAATGTATTTTTTCCCCATTGCTCTGGGGTTTGTGTGGTGTTTTTGCTCCAGTTTAAGCACCTCTTGTTGCCCCTCCATATGTTTCAGTTCTCATGACAAGTTTGTGTAGCTTGCAGCTTGCCTGAGATATGCCGATTTTTGTTGTTGTTGTTGTCTTGACGCTCCTAGAATAACACCCTTTTGTCTTTATGTACCTGTTAACGGCTAATGAAGATTCTGTGGGGTGTTTGGTGAGACAAATAAGGTGCTCCACATTTAATTCTAATAATAACATCACAATAGCCCTCAAAGAGGAACGTTTCCAGCCATCGACTCTTTTAGAATGCAAGTGCATGCTTTTCGCTAGCTTATAATGATGCCCCTCTATTTTGCCCACATCAATGAAAAAGCATTCGGCTCCATCAACAAAGTCAAGCCTTTGGCGCTTTAAAGATGCCCATCTCAGAAATTAATTACCTCCCTTGTTAATCTTCACTAATTAAAATGGTAAGTTTATTGGTTCATGATGGCCGTGGAAGGACAACACTCACCAAGTTCCCGCCAACTGCAAGAGTTTTGAGAAAGTTGGCCTGAGTGACGCCAATCAAAACAAGGAGGCTTTTTTGGATGCATTGACCCTTTCTACCTCCATAATTTCACTTTTGTTCTCACATATGGTGACATCCTTTGTTTCTTCTGTTTGTTTTGTGAAGAAAGGAAACAGTTGGTCCAAGATTAGCTGCAGAGGTTGCCTACATGTAGACTAATCCATTAGTGTGGATAGGTTATTGGCTTCCTTTCTGCTGCTCAAATGGAAACCCATTAACGGAGGTAATGTGTGCCTCTGGCGAAGCCTGCAGGCACGGAGGCAGTGGAGGGTGTATCTCTCATGGAGCAAACACACACTGGTGTTTAGAAGACTAACAGTCTCCTGAACTGATGAGCCAAATATTTCTTTCACTGTCACTTTCTTGCGTTTTTTTATTTATTTATTTTTTTTTGTGTCCTCCTTTAACTCTCTTCTTTGTCTTTTACTCCATATATCTCATACTTTTAACCGTTTTCTCTTTCTCTCTCACAGTTTTTTTTTGCTTTCTCCTGACGCTCTCTGGCTGACACTGGCTTGGGTACAGAGTCACATTGATCTGTGAAAAATCCTTCAGGCAATCATGAAATATTAAATTCAAGTCGTACTCTACCACTCTTCTCCTTTCTCTCTTTCTCTCTCTCTCGTTCTCTCTCTTTTTCTATCGCTTTCCTTCCCGTTTTTCTATGTCCTTCCTTGCATTTAGTTTATTCGCACTCCATTTCATCAGTTGGAACAAGTTACAACCTCGCATGTGTCACACGGGCTGATTTCTATCTGTGTTTAAAGCATTAGCATATAAACCTAAAGGGTCAGTTTCCCCGCACAGGGTTTAAGACTAGTCCTAGATTAGAATAAACATTAAGAGCTGTCTAAACTGGGAAAGGCTTGCACTGAGATATCTTAAAATAAATCATTGCCATTGTTTGTTCTTAAAATGCTCACAGATAATGCATTTTAGACATGTTTCTAAAAATTCTTAAATGTCCTAAATTAGCAAACGTCTAGTCCTAGCTTAATCTAATTCCTATCCGAGAAACCGGGCCAAAATGTCTTAGTGGAGATAATTAAGGATTCAGTAGCTTTCGTCACTTGATATAAAAAATAAAATGACTGTGATTCTAGTTTGTTCATCATGTGATTTCCATTGAAAGATTTATTTTTAGATTGACATTTGGCATTTGTTTCCATCACTTGGTATTCACATCGTGGTTGTGGATTTCTTCAGTACTATTTCATTATGTGAGATATTTGTGAATTTATTTAAAAATGTAAAAATACTAGTTATTATTATTTTACATTTACCGCTGGCGTTGTACGCTATTTAGCACAATTGTGAGTGCTGATTATTATTTCTTTGTACATTTATGGTGGAAAATGTCTCCATATGTGTTTTATATTTGTATTAAATTGCATTTAAGGGAGAAGTGCAGATCTGTTGATAGCTTAAAGAGTAAAAACAGCTGTGGATTTTAATGGTTATATACATTGTGGTCTTGGATTTCCTGGGTTTCCTTTTTTGTTTTTTTTTGTTTTTTAAACTGGGTTTTTTTCCCACTCCCAGAGATCTCTGGTTGGTTGTGTAAATAATCTGTTTCATATTACCGCAATGACCCTCTGTGTATGTAGAAGCCAGAGGGGTATTGGCACCATCTCGGCTTACCCTCCTGATTCCCTCAAGCTGTTCAGCTACCATTACAGCTCATACTATTGCCATTTATACGTTGTGTTTATTCTGGATTGACACACTGCAGACATGCATCTTGCTTTTCGTAACGTAAAGGCAACATTTGGAATATTCAATCCATTCGGTTGCTAAACAAAATGTTATACAAGTCACAAAATCTGTCTGCTTTAAATGGAACATTTTTTGCACTCCAGACTAAGAGAGTGTTTTAAAGACCATCGTAGTGCAATCTTTGTTGAGCTACTTCGTGTGTTTGTATAGCATTGCCCTCAAGCTTAATGTGTACCTTGTAGCCATGTAAGCTGTTGACAAGTGCTGTTTTTCTGTACAGGCAACACAATGTGGGAGAGCTGTTTGAATTGCAGGCAGATGTAGGCAGAATGTTGGTTCTCCCGCAAGTGCTGCCTGGAGCAACCCGGTTCTTTGTGCTGAGAGAGAGAAAGAGGGCAAGAAAGGGATATGCTGTTTCTAAAACGTGTGCAGAATAGTTGTGAATCTGCAGCGTGGATGTTTACCACACAAATTCGACAGACTTGCGTTGCCAGGGTGTCAAATTAGACACTTGAATTATGCTTAATCCTGAAAAAAAAGCAGTGTTTGAGAGGTCTAGAGGAGATGTCAACTCCCACAGCCCAGATGAATCACAGTATGTGGCATCTTCCGACATCCTCTGACCCAAGTGTTTGGCACACATTCTGCACTTTTGCATTGCTTTCAAGATTTTTCCAATGGTTCCTGAGGCTGATTAATTCTGAATTGGCGTTCGTCATATATTCGATGTTTATTAGCAGCTTTGAGAACTTGCATAGATAAATGGCAAAGATAAATTCTTAGTCCATTTACTAAAACATGCTGTATTTAGGGACTGGAGACTTGAGGTGGGTTCTTTTAATTTTGGTAAGCTTACCACCAAGTACACCCAGAATAACCTAGAAAACAAATAACACGGTAAAAACCACCTAGAACATGTTTTATATGGTTGTTAGGAGTATTCTGGGTAATTTTAGAGTTTAGTTATGTAATTCTGAAGCTATTTCTATGGTTATTTGGATCCAGAATACCCTAAAAACTGCATAGCAACATGGTAAAATCATTCAAAATATACAAGAAAGCTGATAGCAACCAACTTGAACATCAGTTGTCTTCACAGCATCAAGTTTTATCTGCTTTTTGCATTCTTTAGTGATTGAAGCTATCAATTTAATTATTTTACTGAAGGTTGGAGAAAACGAGCCATCTGAAAAGTATTTGGCGTTTTAGGTTCAGGGTTGATTAAGGGTTTGTGGTAGTATCTTCATCAGTCGGGCTAGCATGCATACATTATGCTGCATTTTGTTGTGTCTGTAGTTAATTATGTGGTGAGGTAATGATGGAGCACCACAAAGCCTAGTGTTTTGGTTGGGGCCGCAGGCCTGGATTTTATCCCAGCTCTGCCCCTCAGCTCCTCAGCTTTACTGGAGGCAAAGGAACTGCAGCTTTGCTGCTATTTCTCTAATTAGAAAATCCCCTTGCCCAAAGCAAGACTTTTTAATTATGTGTAGTGTCAACTAGTTTACAGATTTAATCCATGGTTAATACATACCGAACCACAAACTCGGATAGTGTCATAAATGGGCTGGAAAAATGACCACGGCTTTTGTACACTTTTACAGGGAGAACTATTTTGGGATCCTCAAAATATCTTTAAAAAACAATTTTTTTTTTCTTTGTGTTAAGAGCCTTTTAATGATCTAAATAACCTTTTTTAAAGGACCTTAGATATGTTAAAGGTTCTTTATGGTGCCATCAATGCCGGTAAAGAATATTATTATTAACAGCATATGCAACCCTAACTCTTGATCTTCTGTGAGGAACAATGAAGACGTTGCGGTTAAAGCGACCCGTTTTGAAACTTAAAGCCATGGCTCTCATAGTTTTATAATTGCACAAGGTTAGATGGTCCTGGATCAAAGTAAAAGGCCGCCATCAAAAAGCTGGCTAGTATAGGGTTAAAGTGAAGTAGAGCAGGGTTGCGTAGCCCCGGGCGGCAGTTCTGCAGAGACTGGGCTGTGTTCGTGCAGAGGCAAGGCGAGTCATTTCCCCAAACGCTAGAGACACACAGCACCCTCAGGCACTCTCTAACCTTTAGAGGCCAGAAGTGCTCACAGTCGTTTGGAGGAATAAGGTGGAGTAATAAGTTGTGAGTTTTTTTTCCCCCTCTCCATTTTGTCTGGATAGGGTTTTTTCTGTGGTGGTTTGGTCACTTTGAGTTGAAAGGGCTTCTCGAGTCTAGGGTAGCTTTGGAGCAACGCTGCTTGTGCTTGTTTTGAAGATTTTAAGACCTTTACGTCTGGTTTGAGGATACGTTTCATGCCGTTCTGCTCGATTCATGGCTTTCAGAAACCTACAAGTGTAAGCTGCCTTATCTCTTCAGGGTTTGGAGTCAGTTCCTCTGGAGGTGTTTGCTGTCCTACACACAGCGAAGAAGCACAAACACAACTCAAGGGTTTGCAACACACTTTAACCCTAATGACACTCGAAAAGATAGCTTGTGCACCCTACACATTCCACTCCACAGCTAATGTGGTTTAAAAAAATACATTTCTTTCAGCGCCCAGGGCACGTTAATGCTCACATCTGTAATATATTCATCCATATCTTTACACATTTATGCAGGCTTAACAAGCTCCATCTCTAACGCACCACTAGGATAGTGGCAAAATGCCCTGAGCGTGTTCACCCACACATGCTAACTGTGAAACGCTGTCTTCCTGTACTGCAGTGTCAAGTTGAGCAAGTACAACTGTCTCTTACTAAAGGCTAGAGTTTAGGTGGTTACATATTGGATTTTTACTATGAAAAATAAATGATTTTACTGATAAACTTTTTGTTATTATTTTATTATAGGTCAGTGATAAATAAGCATCTATGATTTAAAAGAGCAAACTTTAGGAAAATGTAGTTTTTATAGCAGGTTGCAAGTTCTTAAAGTGTACTCTGTATTCATTATGGTTTCAATTTAATTATTCATAATGTCATGTAGTGTAAGAAGGACATGTGAATGTATTAATGCTGTCAAATGATTAATTGCGATTTAATCACATCAAAAAAAAATTTTACTTGCATAATATGTGTGAGTATTATTATTTATAAATACTCGCATGCATGTATATATTTAGGAGAAATGTTATGTTTATATATGAAATACTTATATATGATATAAATTAAATGGACAGGAATAAACCTGTAAATAGATGTACAAAATTGCCAAAATATATGCTGTGTGTGTATTCATATATACATAATAAATATACACAACACACATGTCTTATTAAAAAAAACAACTTTATTTTGGAAGATATTAATTCATTTGACAGCACTAGAATATAGACTATTATACATCTTAGTAAATTCTTTGGTAAAAAATAGTCAATTTTCAAATGTCATTTATTTTATAAATATTATTTAGATTTTTAGGGAGTCAGATGACAACATTTTACAACCTGTTTTTATCTTGCCTAGTAAAAAGATTAAATTATCTTTTTTAGATATAGAATATATATTATTTTTAGAATAGATACTAGCTTTTATTTTTATACTTTTCAGTTGATTTTATTTTTTGTTTTTATGTGTTTGTTTTTATGTGTTTGCTTTTATTGCCGTTAATTTTAGTACTTAAAATAAAAGATAACTGTTTCCTTGTCTTGCTTTCTTAATTTTTATTTTAAGATTTATTTATATTTATTTATTTATTTTTAAAGTTTTAACAATAACAACATTGGTTGGTCTCAACATC
This sequence comes from Enteromius thamalakanensis, assembly GCA_032357475.1. Taxonomy (NCBI): domain Eukaryota; kingdom Metazoa; phylum Chordata; class Actinopteri; order Cypriniformes; family Cyprinidae; genus Enteromius; species Enteromius thamalakanensis. The sequence continues at coordinate 9,932,007 of JAUCMT010000059.1, forward strand.
CTTTATCTTTCACAAATTTCACAAACTTTTTTCTTTAATATAAAATCAGGGCTGTTTTACTCCAGCATTGAGATTTTTAATCCACACCCAAAAAATATTCAATTAATTTTAATTAAGTTCTTAATCACGTGCTTTGTAGAATAGGTGTATTCAAGTCTTTGAAAAAAATATAATATCCAAAATATGAGCATCATGTTATTGACCCATTTATTTGAAATGGCTAAAAGCAGCAGGTCTGTTTGTTGAGTATTGCGTGGCGTTGCATCGGATGTGAAATCACTAGCTTGTGTTTTGGTCTCCGCACACACATACGGCATCCAGTGCTCGGCATTGATTTCAGGTTTATTTAAGTGTGTGCAATATGTAACCAGAGGCTTACTATCACTTGATCACTTGTACTAAACTTCCTGGAACGCTCTGCTCTGGGTGTGACTACGAGAGAGAATTTTGGCATTAATCTCTAATTTCGGTTTTGCATTTCATTCTTCCCTTAAAGTGCTCCTGACAATTTTCAAATAATGACTTAACATTAACTATGTACAAGACCGCGCACCGACCTGCCCACGTAAACATGTCGTGAGCTTTGCCAGCCCTGGGTGTGTGTGAGAGTGGGAATCATTCAGGGTGTGTAAGAGCATGTATGAGGGTAATATAGATCCCACAAAGCTGCAGGTTGTTTCTGTAGGGTGTGGTGTGTGTTTTGTGCCCGGAGGCCGTCTTGCACCTTCTCACGTATACTTAGTATTCAGTGAAGGCTGGAGACCCTAACCTCATTCCAGCCGACTGATGTCACGCTATAGACCCCCTGTACGGCTGATGAATACAATACACATGCCATATTCCTCCCTCCTCCTGGAAATTAGATGGAAGGTCTTTTCCCTCGAGGTGGACTGTGTAAATAATCTAAATGTGGCGCTGGCTGGTCTCAAGCCCTCCGTTTACTTGTCTTAACTAAGAGTAGACTTGATTTTAATGCTCTTTATTGTTTTTCCATATGACTTTCAGTTTGATCTCACTCTTTTATACTCATTTGTTGAGTGCAGTCTGAAGATGAAGTGCTTTGAGATACTTTAGTTGAGATCAAAAGTCTGCTGCCCGGGGCTTGAGGTGTGGTTCTCTAGCCTCCAGCTGAGAACAGATGATCACATGTTGTGCAGGTGTGCTGACAAACACACAAAAGCACAAAAACTTGAGGATCTTTGACGACTGCGAAGTCTTTATTGCGAAAATGCTCGCATTATGGAATCAAAGCAAGGCTGGACTAGTTTGTCTCAGAAGTAGCACAAAGACTTGCTTAAATTTTGGGTGATTAGAATTTGACTTTAAAATAAAGCTATTGTACTACTGTGTTTTTACACACAGAAAAATCTGACCTAATTCTGAGTTAAATATTGGTCAAATTTTTAAAAGAAATAGTAAAAAATAGTAATAATATAAAGCATTAAAATTGTATATTTAACACCTAATTTAATGTTTGTGATTTACAAATAAGAGATTCTGACTTTATTGCTATTGTGAGAGATGATTATGACTTTTTCTCAGAAGGCCATATCCTTCGCCTGAATTTTCTCTGATAAAGGTACTGTAGGAGTAATGTCATTCAGAACTGGGAAGGGTCTACTTGTATTTGTGTGCACTGACAGTAATCCAGATTTTATAAAAATTCTGCCTTCTCGACTTGAACAGGGGCGCTTCACAAAAATGAACCGAAACTCAGCGAAAAACATGATAAATATATCTATAGAAAGCTTTTAATTACCACTTAACAAAATAATTTAAAAAAAAATCGAAAACAAAAACTAATTCATTAAATTAAATAATCAGTAAAAATGACTTCTCTTTAAAGGAGCGTCTATGAGGAGATTGAGAATCAGAATATTCATCTTTGCGACTCGGACTCAGAAAACACTTGTTAATGAGTAATCATTCAAATGTCTTCCTATTGCTTCCAAGATTATTGCGTGCATCTGAACGCAGAACTCTTTAGCTGCGCTGACGGCTGCTCTCTCTACGGCGGGACAATAAACACTGCAGAGTCACTTTTAGCTGCGGAGCGCGGCCTCGTGTTGTATTAAATGGCGCTGCGTGTAAATCTGTTAAACACTAATTGATGGATGTCTAAAATATAAAAATAAGGAGAAGCCTAAAACGCATCTGAAATATGACGTCAAAATTGGCCCGAAGCCCGGCCCGAAGGGAGTAAAAAAAGTCAGGGCCCATTGGGCCCGGGCCTAAATGCAGGGCTCTAGTGGGCCATTATCGGCGTTAACGTTAGACTCTTATCGCGCAATAAAAAAAAATATGTCCGTTAATCTATTTACAAAGTTGGGGTGGTATATATATATATATATAACTAGGGGTGGGCATAGATTATTTTTTAAAATCTAGATTAATCTAGATAAAGATGGCGTACGGGACTAGCAATTTTTAACATTTTATTTATCTTTGTGTTTTTTTTCTCTTCAAACAATTCAGTTTGTTTGTCCAGTAGTATAATGTTTATGGTTAAATATATATATTTAATCTATATGTATTATGTTTATGGTTATTATATATATACAAATACAAATCTAAAATAAATTCTAATATAAAAACCATTTGACTGTTGTTGTTTTTTTTAAATGTAGCAAGTTAATCATCATTAGTCATAGCCTTGGCAAATGTTTATTAACTTGTCTCGTCTAAAATGAGTGAACAGTGTTTGTGACCTAATGATTTCTTTTCTTATTCACCTTCAGTTTCCTGCGGGCTCCTCCGGATCAGCGACCGGTTCTACCTCATCCTCCACATCCTCAGTCCGGCAGACCCGTCATCGCATTACCCGGGTCAACCTCAGGGACTTGATCTTCTGCTTGGAGCAGGAGCGAACCACAGCCAGGTCAATGCTGCTCTACAAGGCCCTCCTGAAGTAGCACTGATCCAGTGAGATGGATGAGATCATCCACGCTAATGGTACTCCACCTGCTTGACTCTCAGTAATACGTTCAAGTCTTCCTCTCCTTCTCCACATTCATCTCCGGTCCGTGCCTTGAGACTCACCCGTGGCATGTACTCTTTGTGTCATAACGAGCACGTTGCTGTAAATCTTCCAAACGTAGGCATTCTGGAGATGAGAAGGTTCTGGAAAAACCAGCGGTAGCTGTGGACACCATCTAACTTTTCTCCCCCTCTTCGGGGCACCCTTTTACGGTTTTATTTCCCCTTTGTTTTGGATTAATGAGCCATCGTTTTTGAGCAATGTTGATCTTTTTATTCATTAACTTGAACTCGGACTGGTTTTACGTTTCAGGATAGAGATTGAGATTTGTTTTATATAAATAGCGGCTGGACTTGTTTTTAACCGAAAGCCTCATTTGCAATAGAGACACTGGAAATGTGAATGCAAAGTTCCTGGTTTTAGAGGTCTAACGAGTCGGGAGTATTTTTAGTAACTTATAAGTAGCGCGTCTATAAGTCTCTGAGGATCCGTGTGGATGTTTTTTTTTTGTTACTGATTTATGCAAAATGAAGAAACTCTGTGTTGTAAAACACTGACTGTCTTTCATCCTATTGGATGGTCTTTTGAAATTCAGTGACAGTTTTGTCTCGCACACTCAGTGTGGGGTTAAAGGTGTGTACGGTTTCACTAGTGTCTGCGTTAAGTATACTGTGAAATGGTGCCTTACGTGGCCCTCCTAGGGCACCATTGTTTTTAATCAAATCCACGGCATGGAATTATCTAATATGCTAATACTAATATGCATCGCTTCTTCAACGATTCTAGAGCAGGATCTCTCGTAACTTATTTGTGGCAGGTTGTACGTGTTGACCATTTTTTAAAACGCGTTCAAAATGAGGTGGCTTTCACAGACCGCTTAGTGATTTTAAAGTACTAACGTCGCATTCTGGATCATGTACTTTTGTGTTTGAAATCAAGTTCACTATAAATTTAGTATCTGTCATTGGGCATTATTTTATGTCTCGAGTACTGAATATTTGTATATGGCCCTTTATGACATGCAGTAGGAGAGGAAATTGACATTTTGGAGCTGTACAGATGTATGTTGGGAGACAGTCAGCGTTCATGTCGTGTGCAATGATTCCTTTGAGATCTGAGGCAAAATCTTTTTCCATCTCTCAGATTGGTTTTAATTCGTATTGTTTGTGCTGGCGTTTAGACAAACAGTATTGTTGATCAAGGGATTGTCTTTTGTCTAAAAAACATATCTATTAGAATTTCTATTTTTGCTAAATTTAACAATTTTTGAATGTTTGGTTGGTTTGGAAAAAAGTGCTCATCTCTATTAAATTTGTACTTTTGTAAAAGAATAAAGTTCCTAATTATAATTCTGCCAAGACTTTTTTTAATGTTGTTTTGCATTTTAATGTGCGTCAAACATGTCAACTACATAGAAAGTAAAGGATCGAAATAAATGTGGCCTGATTTCGGCGGCGTTTTTTTTTTCCTCTTCACAGCCGAGTGAAAACTCAAACAGGTGAGGCTCTATTCTGGTATATACCGCCCACATGATTTCTGATTAAAGACATCAAGTCCTACCCTACTTTTATTTTGTAGTTGAATAATTGCTATTGATTGTATTGGAAACTGTTTTTTCAGAAATGTGCCATTTTAAATCAAAATGTCAATCTTATTTTTAAATAAATAGTACACCCAAAAATGTAATTACTCTGCCTCATATCGTACCAAACCTTTTTATATTCAAACACAAACTAAGATGTTTTTGATGAAATCTGAGGGCATTCTGATCCATCAGAAATATGTTAGTTTGTGTTTCGAAGCTCAGACAGGTTTGGAACGACATGAGGGAGAATAATTAATGACAGAATTGTCATTTTTGGCCGAATGAAATTAAAATTTTAATCAAAAGAGATGTGCCATACTTTTTTAGTCTGATGAAACTCTGCCCCTTTCTTACAATTCAAATCTGCCTCTGTCCAATCAACAACTAACTGATAGAACCCCATAAAACACTTTTTTCTCTCTCTCAAGTTTTACTCGAATGTACATCACAATACTAAAAACTTCCATTTCATAATGAGGTTTTTGACTACACCTGACTATATAGACTGTCATATGTATCAAGTTTTTCCGACACATTCACATGCATTCTGCCAGTGGTTTAAAATAGGGAAAGAACTCCAACAATTTATTAAAAGTTTATCAACACCGATTACAAAAAGAATGTGACAATTCAAATAAACACATGCCTGACATACCACTATGATTCATATCAATAATAATCCATTACAAAAAAATGTTTTATTTAAATAATATACATTTGGACCATACTGCAATATACATCTTGACACAACATCCATTAGAGCAGTATTTAAATTAAGTTTTATGTAACGTCCGACGCATCTTCTCCGATAATCGTCTTTTTAAAGGTTCTCATTCTTGAAATCAAAAACCAAGCGGCAGTTGCGCAGCAGCGGGTGATAAGTTGCATTCGGGGGGGGCCAGCAAAGCGTCCGTGAGCCTTTATGTACAACAAATCGAGAAAATCTGAAAAGTAACGCTGGCCAGTTAAAGACAGCGCTTAGCATAACCACATATCTGCGGCATTTCAGTGACCCTTCCTTTTGAAATTGCGAGGCAAAGAACTCTTATTAAATGTGCCTTTTTACAACACATTATGCAATTCAGTCTGTTTACCAGCCACCAAGTTAACCTTTCAAGTTTATTGTCCCTCAGTCTCTCTCAGAGTGGCTCTGATTGCGCTGTTTTTCTAAGGGAGAGTGAGTAAAAGGGATTGTGGGAAAGTGACCTTAACTCCTGGAGAGAAGTCTGACCCGTAGCCCCTCTATCTCCAGGCCTTAAGGGGCATAGTAATTCCCGTCTTCTCAAACGGTCCGAGTATCGCCCCCTGAAAATGCTGCGCTCATTAACCATCGAACTAATCTCATTTTTTCAAAAGGTGCCTTCATTAAACAAGATGTTGTTTTGGACACTGTATCTACAAAAGATCTTTACTTTTTAACCGTTTACTCAAAGCAATTAAGTATAATGAACTAGCAGGGCTAGTTTTAACGAAAACGGCACCAGGAAAGAAAAAAGTTGAGAATTTAGCGATGCCATCAGAAAAGCTCTCCAGCGCGAGTCCAGGTTTCCCTTTAGACATGCTCAAACAAAAAGCCTCTCCAAGCGCTGAATGCATTACCAGACTGTCCGCTTTAGCCGCCACGTAGCCTCAAGTCAAAGCGTCTATGCGGCCGAATCCAGACCGCACTTACAACCAAATGACTTCTGAGAACTGCTCTCGTATCCTTCATGTAGTGAGACAACAGCAATAAACCTGTAGGTCATAAAAGAACTGATTTACATAGATGAGACTGGAAAATGAGAACATTAGATATCTAGATTAAAAATGGATCAGAGGACAGACTTTGTATTTTGTGGTTAATTTCGCCCGGGAGCTTGGAGATCAGACTGCTGCATCATTTGAAAGTGTTCTAGCCGGAAGGTGCGCTCGCCATGAACGCAACTTCCTTGTAGAGTTCCTCTTTTTCTCTCTTTTATGCACATACAACGGAGAACTTATATGGATCTGTACTGTGGAAATATAGATCTATGAATGTATTTTTCATGACACGAGCCAAAGAAACAGCTAAAAAGTTCAACCGGAGGTCAGCAGATGAAGAGCCATCCTGTGGCTCACTTGGGTTTGTGAAGCATTTTTTGGAGCAGATTTGGGGTCGTTGATAAAATACATTTACTAAGATTTCAGTCCTTGAAGTCCGAAGAGTTCAAGCAAGCTCTTCTTGCCAATTAAGTCTTCTATTTGTCCGCTGGCATTTTTCTTTTTTCTTTTTTTCTTTCCAAAGCAGACTGAGGTGTTCGTGGTTGGCACAAGAGCCGGCTAGTCCAGAGGCTCCTGTTTTATCCTGATGGGTGTGTGACTGGTCTGACACCGTCTGTCTTCCCGACTCAGGATGTATTCGCTGAACTGGGAGGAGTCCACACCCCCGCCGCAGGATGCCACCATGCTGAAGCCTTTCTGGAACAGTCTCTCCAGGACCTAAGAGAAACCAGGAATATTATTAGAATATATTGTTATGAGAAACTTTGTACTTCTTATAGCTGTATTTATAGACCAACAGTCTCTCCCAGACCTAGGAGAAACGGGGCCATTTTGGATATTTAATATGAGAACTTCAGTACCAGTACTACATCTAAATCTGACAGGACACCACGAATCTGAACCCTACAGGACCCAGCAGCCAGGCTCAGTGAGTTTTGAAAATGTATGCTGTTCTATAAACAATTTTGTCATTTAATCTCTTTAACCATTAATCATTAACCCCCATATCATTCCAAACCCATAAAAGCTTTGTTTGTCTTCAGCACACAACTTAAGATATTTTGGATATCTTGTGACTGTCTCATTGACTGAGTAATGGACATGGGGGTAAGAGATTGAGGAAAAAAAAGATTTTGGGGTGGAGTAACCCTTTAAACCCTAAACCAGAGGTATTTTGAAATGATGTTTCCCATCAGATAAATGAACTGAACTCATCATGTATCAAAATGGCTCCAGACTGAAACCATTTGCAATCAGTCTCTACAGGACCTAGATGGAACCAGTGTTTTTTGAGATTATGCTTTCTGTAAAATAAACTTCTGTGTTTCTCGTGTCAGCGATTCACATAATTGCACCAAGATGAAACCTTTTGCAACAGTCTCTCTAGGGCCTAAGAGGGCATGTTTCTTGGTGTTTTCAGCTCCACTGAGTATGGGAAAAATTTGGTATGATTTTCGTCACTCTATCAGAGCTTCGTCGTTGCATCAAGACAAATTCCAGTTCGAAACTTTCTGGAACTGTTGCTCCAGGACCCAGGAGAAACTAGAAAAGTTAAATCTGAGAAACTTGTAGTTTGTGGAGTAAATAATTTATTCTTTGCATCAAGATAGCAAACCATTGAAACTTTGTAGTGTTTTGAGATTGAGTTTTCTGTAAATTAAATCAAATGATCTCCTATTCATGCAACAATATCAGCGCTTTGCATAAATGCATCAGCACCAGACATTGTCTCTACAGGACCTGGAAGAAACCAGGGACAATTATCAATATTCTGAGAGGAAGCTTTTCAAAGCAAACTCTATTTCTGCCTCTCTGTCAGTGCTTCATATAGTTGCATCAAGACAAATGCCATGTTGAAACTTATCTTGCGAAGTTCTTTGTTCAATTCGAGAAACTCGGTATGAGTTTTTGGAGTAAACAATTTATGCTTCACATAATTGCATCAAGATGGCAACCATTTTTCCAGGACCTAAAAGAAACCAGTGGAGGTTTTGTTTCCATCACATAAACTCCCATTCATTCCACTCCAGTATTTTGAGTTGAAGTTCTCCACTGAATACGAGAAGCTCGGTATGAGGTTTTTTTTAGAAGTAAACTCCTATTTATGCCACTCTATCAGCACTTCACATAGTTGCATCAAGACACATTTAAAATGTGCAATCTCAGTAACAGTGCTATCAACAACTTCACGCTTGCATTACCCTCAGACGTTTCTCACTCCAGACCATCCACCCGGGATGAGAAGCAGCGAGCAGACATCCCCTGGGCTGTTTACAGGGGTTTGATGCGGAGTCAAATGAGAATAGGCTCCCCCACTGACAGCCCACACTGCAGCCGCCCGGCTCTTTCATTACAAACCCAATACATACAATCTCAGCTACTGTCAAAGATCCCTCACCGAGAGCCGTCTCGGGGCGGCCGCTGTCGCTGTCATTCCCACCGCCGCAAAGAGCCAACGAAATGTTTTATCTGTTGGAGTGCTTGTAGATTTTTTTGAAATTCAATACATGCAGCCTTGAGTATTCACTTACTCCTGCACTTCTTTCAAGTGTGCTTCACATGAAAATGAAAGTTCTGGCTCGGGGCTACAGAGCCAGATAAAAGTCCCTCCGCAAAAAAAAAAAAAAAAGACGAAGGAATCAGTTGAACTGCACAGGGCCTGAGAAAAAATGTCCACCCTTATCCTCACTTTGGAAGTTGAGGCTGCGGAGAAACTTCTGGAGGAAATGAACGCTTTTTACGACTTACGCACAGATGAGGTATGAAAGACATCAGCAGATGATTCAATGGCCTACCGTGCACAAAGAAAGATTGCATTTTTTCGAGAACATATATCAACGTTAAGGTTCGTGTACGGTTTCGGTTGCATCAGTGTTACAGAAGCGAATACACAAATCGTTTGACTTTGAAGTTCCTCCTCGTGCGATTTTCAAACTTTTTCCAAAATTGGTCTTAAAGGGATAGTCCACTGAAAAATGAAACATGCGCTTTAGTGTATTTTTACTCGAAGAGATCATTGGCTTCCGTTGTATGATCAAAAACAGTATCTTCTTTTATATTCTACAGAATGAAATCTGCCTGAAATATACCTTTTATTTCTATTAAATCTATTCGTTTATTAAAATACATCATACTTACAGCTCTCAACTAAAGACAAATTAAACATGTATAGAGTGTCACAACCCTCTCAAGTATTCAGCATCGATATCTGAAGGCTTATGATTTTGACATTACACTCACTGCGCTGATGGTTGCATCACTTACTAACTTTCTTACAGTAAACGGCTACAATTTCTTGGCAACAAACTGGCTCTCTCACTCTGTCTTTTTCCATATCTCTCACCCTCTGTCATTCCTCTCTGATCTATCTTCTCATATTTCATAGGTGGGTTTTTGTGAACACCCGAGATGTGTGACAAAGACGCACTTAAAAAAAAAACCAAAAATCCACCCGCATGGTTCAGTCAGTTATGTGCGCAAAAAATAAGCGTTATCAGACACGCTAATTACTTATACAGTAAGTCAATTAAGCGTGTGTAAAAAAGTAGCGTAAACCAGTTTAGGTTGTTCAAAGAAACCAAAGTACAGTATTAAAAATGTAGCATGTGTGTTTAAAACGCTTCAGGCACAGAAATGTTGGAACACTTTTTCAAACGGAGAGATTTGTCTTAAGGACGAGTTAAAAATAAATTATGCATATCATTTCCCTCTCTTCTCCTCTCGGTTTCATGACTACATATTCCCCACATTAGCATGGCCTCCAGGAGTGAAGGTACCGGACATTATAAAATGTATGTATGTGGATGCGTCTGTGTGTACGCCGGGTTGTGTGTCTGTATTAGCACCTGTATTAACAGCCAAGTGGTGGAGCGTGTGAGAAGGTGACACGGGCACAACTGCACCTCTGCAGCTGTGGAGCCACACCTTCATCTACACCTGCCTACTTCATCTTGCACCCTCGCACATCTCTTCTGGTTAACACCGAGCAGTCAAGATGCCTCCGAGACATATCAGCACACTCAATATCCCAGCCATCAACTATAGTCCAAGTCAAAACTTTCCAGTTCAGAATTATACTAGTCCCGTTAATATGGGCAAAAGTGATTGAGACTATTACCTAACTAAAAAACTAATTATTATTCAGTTTAATTATTAATTTCATTATTTTGACCGTTTCGTGATGTTTTTACTCTCATTTACAAAGTGTTGCACAGAAACCATCCTAAGTTTCCTGAATATGCGTACTTTGATTCATAGAATGAACGTATGAAGAGAAAGCGAAGGTACGCCTCTCTTTCAGACGTGAAATCTATGAAGCGCAAAAATGAACCGTTTCAGCTCTCTGCCTTGTAAACAACTCCTAACTATTGTCATTAACATATAAAATATCACCAATCATCCAAATTTGAACAGCGAGCACTTTTCCATGTCAAAGAGGAAAAGAGAAGTGCTTTATAAATGAGGCCCCAGGTTCAAACCAGCATTTCTAGTGCATTGTAATGATAAAATGATTTTAAGTTACATTTATTGTGACATTAATGAATCCCATTTTTAATATAGCTATACACTGCCTTTTAAAGGTTTGGGTCAGTAAGATTTTTGCTTGTTTGAAAGAACTAATGTATTTATTCAGCATTAACTTGAGTGACAGTAAAGACGTTTATTATGTTGCGGTATATTTATATTACAAATAAAAGCAGCATTGTTTTTTGAGCATATTACAATGATTTCTGAAGGATCGTGTGACTATGAAGACAGTAGTAAATTACAATTTTAAATCTTACAAAAACATTGTTTTCATGTATAATAATATTTTACTGCTGCGCTTCAGTGTATTTTTAATCAAATAAATGCAGCTATGGTCAGCATATAAGACTTCTTTCAAAAATCCTATTGACCCCCAGTTATTAGTCAGTGATGACCATTAGTTACTGTTAAAGCGGTGTGTAATGACAATGCTGTACCTGCACAGAGTTGAGCCTGCAGTAGCCATTCAGTGGAAAGCGAATAACGTGGGTTGGATCCTGGTTCCAGCCGGCGTTGACTGAATTGCACATGACGTCTCCTGTCTCTGGGAAAATTTCCTCTATGAGGGCCTTGTCCCCACTGATGGCAATCCTCTCGCCCAGGTCAGGGGTCACCCGCACCACCAGGCATTCACAGGGCTGAGACGCCCGCCGCTGCTCCCGGTCCTGTTTCCAGCGCTCCAGCTCTTTCACCATAGGCGTCAGCTGGTAATACCGAGCCTCCTCGTACAGCAGCTGGAACTCCTGCGGGAACACATGGAAGTGAACGTATGCACAGAAAGAAAGAAGCAAACAAACAACCCATCCAGCAAATGATTGAATGAGCAGACGAAGAAAGATGTTGAATGAATGGGCAAATGAACAAACAAGTGGGTGAACAAAGAAATGCACAGCAAACAGGGAAAATTAACCAGCTATTGGGTGAACGAATGAAAAAGCAGACCAAAAACGCTCAAACAAACGACTGAAAAACAACCCACTGAGCAAATATCCCAAGGACATAAACAAACCACAGAGTGATCAAAGGAATGAGCAAGCACTAAGAAGTTACTGAACGAATGAACAAGCAAACAAATCAGCTAGTGACTGAATGAACCAGCAAACAAACAAAGTAGCAAGTGAGCAAACGAATGAGCAAACTCCAGCAAGTGAGGGAGTGAATGCCCAAACAAACAAGCCAAGCAACTAAAGACACACAAGATATTTTCCATCTCTATTGAGATATTTATAGCGATTGCTACTTCTCCACTATAAAGACATTTTTAAATTGAAGTTCTCCAGTGGGACTATTAATATCAGAAAATGACAGAAGAAGTGATGATTGAATATTGTATTTTTCAAAGCATGTGTTCTTTCGCATTAAGCATGAACCCAGACCAACACATGGAGCAATTGTGCCCATCTGACCCGTCTTTAGCCAGGACGGGGTGGGGGTGGGGGTTTGAGCCCCCCCGGCTCTTCCCTCACTCACTCACAGACTCTGGTCGGACAGCACAGATTGCTGCCTCTGCCTGAGGCGTCCTTCAGCCTCCAGCACATTTACCCCACTTACACTCGCCTTTCATTCACCACTAAACCAGATGGCAGCATGCCTCAGTCCTGCCATCACAAACGCTGCAAAAATGAAAATATTCCCTTTTTTTCATATAAACATAGTGGTATAGGCATATACTGAGGAAAATAGATGATAAACCAAAGTTAACGCTTTTATTTAACAATTTAAACTTATTTTCATTTTTATCAATACTACAAGATTGATTTGAATAAAAAGCCCCATCTGAATATGAAATCTTCTGTTGATACTTTGTTTTCACATTTTTAAATAATAATATAAATTCTATACAGACATAATTCATATTAACTGGGATATTTTTCCCAGTTATATTACTTTTCCTAGTCACACTCGATCTAAATATATTATTACCTAAAGTAAAACTAAAACCATAAAAACATTTCTGTGACCTTTAGTAATTAGTAAATCAGAATACATAATAATCATAATATATGTAAGGAATAATTGACGACGAGCCGTTGAATTATTAGAAAAATAATGCACACCCGAGGTGGTGATGCGGTC
>JAUCMT010000059.1:9945011-9957785 GCA_032357475.1 Enteromius thamalakanensis
AAAATAATTGCACACCTCAGAACGTTCGTCAGCCAATCAGATTCAAGCATTCAACGGCCCCGTAGTATAAAATAAATGATTTAATAGAATGTGGATGAAAATGATATAGATTATATATACAAATAATACAACAACTCTTTAAATACCTATTCAAAGCCTAATATAATGAAAGCTTCTTATATAATATTAATAGTTTGATATTATTAAAGCAAACATTTTCAAGTGGCAAAAAAAATCTGAAAATGTTTCACATGACATGAAATAATATACCCGGGGTCTTTACAGTGAGGTACATGTTTTCATGCAGCGTTTCTGATGGATGTTATCAAGTTGAAATTGTGCCAGTTCTCATTAGATTAGGAAAAGTCATGAAGCCTTAACCTGATACCTCAATGTTAATGTTTTCCCAGATATTAAAAGGGCCTTGGGGTCTCTCAGACCCCAAACACGAGGCCCGAAAGCCATTTCAGCTCTGATAGCATTCTTGGGTTCTGCGCCTGGTGGCCTATTTCCTCAGTGTCCGTGAGAGATAGCTGTGATCTCGACCCTGCTGGCTCTTCATCCCCACCCTGTAAGACTACTCATTCCACTGCAGGCTACGCCACGGAGAACAATAGCACCGACCATCTCAGACACAACGCTCTTTTACAATTACCACAAGAAAAGGAGTTGTTTTCTTACCCACACCCCTCCCTCAGCCTCTCTTCTTTCTCCCTCTTTATTCCCTATGTTCCTTTCTTTAGCCCATACTGGTGCTGACAACATGGATACAGAGACTTAAGGCCTTCGGGCTCTTGCTAATTCAAAGAAAAACAAGCTGCGCTTCTTTCCCAGGTCTGCAGCGAAGGCTGGGTATGTTTTAACAGGGCTGCTTCTGTGACTCACTTTTGGGAAAGAGAATGTAAAAGCAAAGAGCCTATTTCGTCTTTAGGCCATATCCATATGTTTTCGAGCGCAAACCCTTCTAGAAAAACAAAATGTTGTCGGTTAAGCCAATAAGTTGAGTCTAATGAATCCGCAGACATCTGGGAGGAGACCAAACGTATCCCATCACCTCTCACAGGAGGTGCTGCTCCGTCGCTGAAACCATTCAGTGCTTCTTTAGGACCTCGCTAAAAAAAGGAAGGTCTATGACCAGCTCATTCAGACGTTTTCCCGCTCGAAGTGTGAAAAGTTAAGCATAATGGGATGTAATGATGTGCAGTTTTATGTTCTGTTATCAAACGGTCTCACACAGTGCAGGAAAGCTAGCCATGAGCCCGAGGCGAAAATGACTAGTCTCACCCTAATTAATCCCATTGACACAAATACCTTTACCCATCTGATCTTTGATTATACTTCACCAACTTCCACTTCTACTGGCAGTGAGGAAAAGATCGCTGTGTGTGCTTGCATTTCACACTATTCTGAATACAGCTGTAAACTTCAGGGCTTTTTCTTATTCTGTTGTTTATTTTATGATGTATTATTTTATTTTGCAGAAATGTTGGTCAATTTAACATTTTAGGGTTTACTTCATAAACGTGCTCAGCATTTTCAAGCCAAGTTGGAACATTTTGTCAAACAGAAATTGAATGACAATATTTTGAGTCGAACTTTAAGCTACACCTTATTATTTATATTTTATATTAGCTATACATATTTTTTTTTCTTGAGTTTTAAGAAAGTATTAAAGAAAAATATCTGTCACTTTGTTTTGTTCTGTTATGAATATACTTAGGAATCGCAGGCCAAGTTGGAACGTTTTCTACTAACATCCAACAAAATGAAATCAGAAATTGTACTTTACACTATTTTGAGTCAATTTTTTTATTATTTCAATATTATTCTATTTTAGTTTGCCATGATATGGCTATGTCTTTAAATGTACTTCACCAATATGGAAAACTTTTCATCAGTATATAGATTTGCCCAGATGCTGAAAGTTGTGGCGTGCTGAAGAGACACTGGGTATGTGTTTGTTACCTTGAAGTCGTCGGGAAGAAGCAGTTTGCTGGTCCTCAGGTAGCTCAGGATATAGCGGAATATCTCTCCATCTCTGTCGATAAAATAATGCTGCTTCAGACTGTCCAAAACAATGGGTTCTGTGCCGTTGAACAGGCGACTGATTCTGGAAGGAAGAAATGCAAATCAATGATTTCCAAAGAAGGATTTTGTTTTAAAGTTTTATGCGGGCACTACACTACATTAAGGCTCTTATCGTGTAATAATGTAAAAGATACTCCCTAAAAAACTGCTTTCACTTCACATTTTACATTTGAAATAAGTTTAACGGCAAATGTACAAGTTGATTATTTAACCTGATTTAATTGCTGGAATGGGGTCAAGCGTTCGGAATGATGTCGCACGCTATTTCTGTTCTGCGGATGAATAGACTTTATCTTTGCAAAATGTTCTTATTTCATTCTCTCATCCTATTTCAATTCTTCCGTTCTTTCTTTCTCTCCCTCATTCTGGAAACTGATGCAAAACACTTAATAAGAAAACCAATTCCCCCTTTTGTGCCTCGGGTGGTCCTTTTCTCATATGGTCTTGCCGTTCCCCCAGTTAGAATTTTACCATATAGCTTAAGGCAATCTTAGTTTTTCATCTCAGCCTCTCTTTTTTTTTCCCTCCAAAAAGCAATTAAAATGCTGCCTGCTTTTCACCCTCCCCCCATTTTCCTCTCCTCCCTCCTTCCCATTGCTCTCTCGCTCCATATCCATTAATAAATCAGAGCGAGCCACGCTCTCTGTTAACCTGAACAGATGTGGCAAAGCTCTCACACTCTTTTCCCCCCGTCTTGCAAACGTCTCTAACAGGTGGTGTCCCTTTACTTCGCTTCATCCTTCGTAGATTACGATTGGGATGGATGCAGCAGGTACAGTAGGAATTGCTTGACTCTACAAGTGGTCATTTAAAAGTGGAGCATTTTAATGCATCGCTCTATTAATCCCTAAACGCATTGCTAAATTGAGGAAACGTAGGTTGCTGCGTAGCCATGAAAATAAACTGGAGCACATAACTGCAACATAACGGTAAACCCCTCCCCGAAAAAATCACAACAGGTCTTACCTGGAGTCTGGGTATTTGGTGAGGGTGGCCAGACTGCTGGTGTACATGTGCCCGCCTACGTCAATGTGGACTGGAGCGTTGGCTTTAGTCAGCTGAGCCGGCAGAGGGATTCCCTGAGTGGCCAGAGGAGACACTGGGGACCGGGTCAAAGACAGCCGAGACATGCTCCTTCCCTCCTGTACAAACAGCACAGTATCAAATAAACAGCTCCTGGTTCCCCTCTCCCCTTCAATCTCTGAGATCTAAGGTGGGATTCTGGCCCGAAAGCACGCGGGAGATCACTTTAACATCTTCTCTTAAATTGCGTTTTTACCTTAAGAATTAGCACCACAAGTCTAATTAAGAAAATTTGCCTGCCGTTTTTTTTCCCCCTCCTTTTTTCATAGAACCGGAGGGGAGAAATGGAGTGATGCTTATTAGCGAGCACGAAAGTGAGAGAGGGAGAGAAGGAGAGCGAGAGAGGGATGGATCCTAGTACTGTAGGTGTCTACCTCCAGGGAAAGAGAGAGTGGGGTGGGGGGGGGAGTGTAAACTCCTAATTAAAGATATTGGGCGAACATGTGAGACGCAAAACACCTCTTCACCAGCAGCTTTCGAGTTCTTTAAAAGTTTCTGAGAGCAAATGAATCAACATTTTGAATGGAAGCCAAAAACGAGGGTAAATAAGACTTGAACTCCCTCAAGGTCAAATATGAAGATCTAAATGATGCTGCGTCATAATGATGTTTCAGATAGCGCAAAAGGTTCTACATTAAAATATTTGAGCTCATAGTGCTCTCCTGAGTAATTACAGCTCTATATTAAAATCATGGGGAACATGATGCTTGACTGTTACTGTGGCATGAATCGACCTTTGTTTGGAGTAACGAACAATTCTGCCTAAACAGATGGCTGAAGTCCCGTTTCCAGAGGCACAATGCCTGGAGCAATGTGTGCCTGTGGTGTCCTATATATAGGATGGTGCATTTGTGTTCAGCATTAAATTTGAAATTAAATCTGAGAAATGAAATTGGTCAGCTAAAGTTTTAAAATGTTCTCTTTTATAAAAAACAAACAACTGACAACCTGCCCCAAGTTTTACGATATTAAAAAATAATTCAGTTCATCTACAGTGACATGGCTAAAATATATATAGATCCCAGCAATAGCCATTATACATGTATTTTTCTTAGACTTGTGAGTGTTTGCGTTTGATTAAATTAAAACACAATACATGATGTCAATATATCATACATTTCCTGTAAAATCTGAAAAGCAAATATTCAACTACACCAGTATAGTCCCACAACGAACAAGCGACTCTTATGAACCGGTTCTTTTACTGAATCACTCAAAAAGAATCATTAGAATCAGCCTGACAGATTCTTCTGTGAATGAACACCGAATCTGTCAAAGCGCTACGAATCAACATCTAACTCAATTAGTAAGTGCAAGTTATCATTAGTTTTAGTATATGGAAATTGGTTTTCATATGTATATGAAATTTGCATTAAGTATCATGTTTAGCTGCAATTATTTTACTCTAGTAGCATGGCATAGAATATGTCCTTTCTCGAGCAAATAAATAGAAACCTGATAAAAATGAAATGTTCGCTTTAAAAGAAAATTTCAGACGCACTTAGAATATTTCGCATCTGACACACACACACACACACACACACACACACACTATGTCAAGAGCAAACGAGTGTGAAGTGAAAAATCTCATCAAAGTCAGAAATAATAGTTTGTGGTGCCAAAAACTGCGCCAGGTCCCCGGAGTGCGTAAAATAGCCCTACAACTCTCTGTACCGCACTTCCTGTACGCAATGGGCATACAGTAGTGCTCTGACCTCTCATTGTATACTCAAATCAGCCCTCCCTGATCTAAAACTGCAAAAGCACGACACACTGAGAACGAACGCAAAGATGCGCTAGAGAAACCTTCGAGAATTTGACAGAATCCACCGTACCGTTTCAAACATTTTAGGATGTCCGACGCAATCTGAGCAGGATTCTAGCAGACCGTCTCTGATGAAGGTTGCTCGTCCTTCAGAAAGAACTTTTTCGCAATATTTTCTCGGCACTCCAAGAGCTCCTCGTACAGAATCCGGCGACAATTCCGTTCCGAATCCAGCGCAATCTAACGCCGGTGCGCTATATAGGTCGCTGTGGCTTTAAAAACTCGCTTAAAACACAGACCATAGACTGCTACAGACACTTTCCACAAAAGCTACACAGGGGAGTCAGTCAAGGCTGCGTCCTTACCTTGGAAGACATAGCTGTAAATGTATCTTCAGCCCTCTTTAAAACATGAGATCGATCGTGGCGTGTCTTAGCCTCGCTTTTTTTCTTTCTTGCTCCTTTTTTTGTTGAAGCGTGAGAGTGCGTTGAAGGCACAGCGTTCCAGCCCGAATAACAGAGGACAGCTGAACAAGAATTCTTGCTCAAGGCTCTCCAAACGCCCCGGGGCAGGATTAGGCTACAATTAGCTCAACCCTGCCTGAGCTGGGGCGAGTTACAAGAACAACATTTGATCTTGCTATTCACATTTGGAAGTATGCGTACATATGTGTTTTAATCGCGTTTATCGTCATTTATGCGTCTACGAGCCGCGTTTGTTACAAAGATATGTGCATGCGCCAGGATAACGGTTTACTAGGTTACCTGTGTGCATGTCTTTGATCAACCTTCAGCGAGCAAAAGAGCAACAATCTTTTGTTTTAAACGGCATTGCGTACACCGTGTTATGAATTTTTATTTTTTATAATTCTTTTGATTCATGTTTCTTTTCCAGACATTTCCTACAGGCTTAAAATAATTTATCTTCTTAATTTGGTTTAATACGTTTCTCTCAGCTGTCTAATAATGTTCTGCTGGCCATGAAAACTAAATGACGTATATCGATATGCATTGTGCCTCTGCAAAAGGCGCCCACACAACCGCCTCGAGCCAAGCGCGCCATTTCAATTTTTTGCGCGCGGCTAGATAGAGATGTCTGCCTTGATGGCGCACAGCTTTCAGGTGGAAGACAGGCTCATTGTGCTGCGAACATTTTTACAAAAAGGATACTTGACAGTTTTAGACCACTGTAATACTGTTCCCAGTTTCCTTAAAACGCTCTGTATACCTTGACATCTGGCGCCAACCAGTGACCAAAACAAACGCAGCGAATAAAAACGTTTTTTACAACATTAGGGTAACTTAGCACGAAAACGCCAGCTAAAAAATAATGCAAGTTAACTAAAATAGGATGTTTTAGTATCGGTCTGAATTTATCTAAACGCTAAGATGCCCTCAAACTTCAGTATAACGTCAGATGTCAATACAACGAACAAAACATAAGGCACCAGACGATTTATAACATTGTACAAAAGCACATCTCATGCTTTTAAAACACAGTTGTACTTTGTAATGAATTCAAAACAACCTACGAGCAAAGAACGAATTATGATTTTCCATAAATAAATAATTAGGCCTCTATTGCAACACCTTTCAGTTGCGTTTTTAGTCGCGCGAACCCCTTTCATTTTCTTGTCCCAAATTTGAATTTCAAAAATTTCTTTTCCAATTACCTTCAGTAATCTTTTGGCACAGAGCTAATGTTATCACCTTCGACATAATAGCCCACATTCTGGAGCGAAAACACAGCAAAGCAAATCTGTTTGTATACAGGAATATGTTGCAAACTGTTTGGACTTAGCAACCGGATTTTTCTCGCCTTTGGCTGAAATTAGTTTCCCACATCAGACGAGCAGCAGGAAGACAAGATATTTTTGTTCAATTAAAGGAACGAGCCCGGAGTTAGTTCAATTACTTGACGCTGGAGGAAGATGTAAATTTAAAGATTTAAATAGCTTAGAATGTTGCCTCGAGCGCCTGCACTTCATTTCCTTAATTTACAGAGAGATGAGGGGAGTAATGGTTATCCCAATGATGTGCATCATGCCAACAAAACTATATATCCGAGTAACACTTACTATTACAGTTGAGTCAAATAAGACAGCCTGAAGATAGTAAAACAAAAGCGTCTTGCTAATCAATAGCAGCTAAAAGCTAAATCACAATTCACACCAACTCATTTCGTCTCAGTGGGCTTTATTAACATTGTTAATTCATAACCACTAATAGTATTTAAATTATACTGTTAAAATTTAAATGGTATTATTTAAATTATGTAGCTGCTTTTTTTATGTACATGTACTGAATTATTGCACATTTGGAGGCACGAGCCACTGTTTTGCCAAGAGTGCAACATACCTGTGCAACATTCATAACTGCATAAATTAATTTACATATTCCCTTTTAGAAGTTGCATCTGGGTTCCTCATTGGACCACAGCGCCATCTGCTGGACGCGACTGGCTACGTCAAGCATCTCACCTTCTCACCTGAAACAACTTTCAACATTTTTGATGCTGTTGCATTTTGTCTACACTTCCTTTGGTAATTAGATTTTCCAGAGTCTTTTTGTAATAACTTAATTTGTAAAAGTTACTTCAGAGCTTTATTATCTTGCCTCCAGCTCCTTCCATTCCAAAACCCAATCATACGGAGAGACTAATTTTTCTCTTACCCCCTCCTTTTTAAATATGATTTTGGTGCTGAAGAAAGAAAAATGAGGATTTTCTTTGTTCTGTCTTCCACGTGACAAATGGTAGCTGATTTGATGTGCCCTTTGAGTCTGTAGATTGTGAGAGAGAACAGGATGTCAAAGCCTCAGGCCCTGTGAGATAAGGAGGGGGTAACGAGGGGGTGGAGCTAAAAAAGCCGCAGTTGCTCCAGGCGGCAGAGGACTTATTGGAGTGGGAGGACAAGATGTAAAGATCAACACCAGTTTTGACTGCTGCGAGAGGGGGGTTGCTGCTTTTGTTTCCAAAACTGGGGTAAAATAGAAAAATAATAATAACTGGATTATATATATATATATATATATGTATATAATCCATTACACAGCAGCCTAGTAATATTAATACTTGATATTTGTTATTTGATATGGGCTTAGCTTCTGGTGGTCGACTTCCATGTATTTTAGCGGCAAATTGATTTTACAAACTGGTATTTATCATAACAAATATACACTGGTTTGCTTCATTTTACGTCAACTGCACTTGAATCAAAAGCTTAATTCACAGGAAACAGCTTACTTCAGCAATGAAAAATACTATGAATAATAATCAAAAATATATTACTAACCTTCAAACAAAAAGTGAAAGTGAGGATGTGACTGTACAGCTCTACTAGTGACTGAGGCCTAGAAATGACTCGAAATTTGAGATGTCTTCTACTTAACATTAAAATATTGTGCTTACATTTATTAATATACATAATATGAGAAATGTGAAAGTAAGGCAAAGGTGTAGCAGGTCATAATACATGACACACTCTAGACAAATAGTTTTTTTATACATTCACAAAAAAACAGATTTCACCATTACCACAATCCAGCAACAATCCGCCTCATTGTTGAAAATGTTTCGCAGTGTTATATCGAGCAGTGATACTCAAAGCTGGACACTTTCCTTCAACACTACTATAAATAACATTATGATAACTTTAAGACAATCTTTGTACGATCTATTCTGAGCAATCTGTCTGAGAAAACAAGTCACACACAATAAAGGAATAATTCCCAAGAAAATTGTGACATCATTTACTCAGATTACAGATGACCCCATTAAGAGGTTTCTTGCTGAATAGGTTTTGTAAATAACAAGATAAACGCAAGGACCAGCCTGCAGAGACAAGTACAGAATGTGAGTAATATTTCACATTGAAATTTGCTATCAAATAAACATGACATCCGACAGTAATAAAATAACCTCACTAGGACAAAATGTGAACATGAGAGTTCATGAGAGTACTGTAAAAGCCTCAGTATAAATCTTTAAATGGTTTAGAGTAGTTGAACATCAGATAGTCCATGTAGTAAAAGTCATACGCCCTTTGTCTCTCCGTCACATTTAGTTGTGCGAAATATCTCCTTGTGATATCCAAAGATGTCCTTTCTGCATGAGGGTTTCTGTCTTTAAAACTAGGGAATGTTAAATTGCTAGGAGCTCCGATACTTCTCAACAGGAAATTGGCTTCTTCCTCCAGAGTCTCAAATTTCCCAATGAAATCATAGTCCAGCAAGCAGGGACTGCAAAGATGTCCTACGGGCTCCCAGTGGATGTCCATGCCAACCGGCCGATGCACATCTAACAGGTACTGGATGAATTCCTTGAAGGTCACGCCCGCTCCCGTTCGCAAGGCGTACTGCGTGGCATTACTGCGGTATTTCGATATGATGGGTTTCCCGAACACTGGGTGATAGTACGAGTTCGGACTTTCGAACTTGTCTCGAAAAGCAGACACTAGCCTTTCGAAAGGTTCCCTCAGGAAGAGGACTTTGGTGTAGGTCTTCAGACGACGAATGATTCCCTTTTGATCGAACGAGTCTAGACGCTTGAGATGATTCCCATAATGCACCTCGTCATGTTGGATCTCTCCAGTGGAAGAAGCAAGGCCTTGAAGCACCATAAGCACCCTCTTCCAGTTGGAGCAGCCCGCCTTGGGCACCTCACAGTAGAGGAGCTTGTGCTTGTCCTCTACAAAGACACGGGATACCTGCATTCGGGTTATTGTATGTTTGGTGGTTCCGCTTGTGTATTTGGCACAGACCTCCCTCATCAGCCTTTGACGGGACAGCTGCACCTGAGTGAGTCGCTCTGGGTTCTCCTTGACCTGGCCTGGAGGGTCAGCATTCAGCTGCTGGACAAGCGGGCTGCTCTTAAGGAGGAGTTTACGGTGGCTCTTTGTGATGTGGGCAGCAGTGATGTCTTTGGGGTTGATTAGAGAGGAACGCTGGACCCATGGGAAGACTGGAAGCTGCACCGGTCGTGCGGGTCTAGGAAAGTTGTCTTCTGTTGGATCAGACTGTCTGTCATTGTCAGGACAATAATGACACGATTCCTGTAATTTAGAGAATAAGAGTACTGTCAGCTACTATAATGGTGTTTTCAGATGGAGCTGCATTTAATACACAGTTCTCAGTTCACAGATCTCATACGATCCACCTGTGATTATGCACGCTTTTTGCGTAGTTGTCAGTGAACTATGGCTATGTGTATCAAATGCCGCTCCATTTTAAAAACAGGTGATGGAGATTTATTTCTAATCAAAGAACCGACTTTACTGATGATATGCACATGAATATCGCATGCAATATATCATGGGCAGTTTGAGTTTACAGAGAAGACACTAAAATGCTACTTTTGAATTCTAAAATGCATGTTATATGAGTTTAAATGTATGCAATATCATAAACTATGCTGTGTTCATCCAAATAAATGCAAGTTGTTTTCATGGGTGTTTTTGCGTAATAATCAATATTTATCTTTTTTTATTTCCAGCCCATTTTAAGTTGATAGTTGACTAATATCATGTGTCCTGTCCAATATTTACCCAGCGCTGGGTTGCCAAATAACCCAGCATTTTTAAGTGTGTTAACTTCAAATCCTAAAAGAGTATTTTTAATGTAATAAAATGCCACTTAAATGTACTTGTTTCTTAAAACAATGAAGTCTATTTTTATAAGAACGACACTTTGCATTAGCAAATTAAAAGTTTTTCTTTAAAGAACATTTTAAATCAATGTTCAATAAGATTTTTCCATGCTTTAAAAAAAATTAAAGCTTAAGCATTAAAGCATAAATTAAGTTTATGTTATTACATATAACAAATGTAAATTGTATTTTCATTAGTCAATATTAATTGCAATTAACATACAATTAAGCGTTAAAAACATTAAATTACATTAAATTTGCACATTGCGTATTTTATTTTTAAGTTTATAATATAATTTCCTAACAATGTTTTTTCAAATAAATAATAACTTGATATGTGGTGGGAAATTAACCAATGAATAAGCAAATAATATTAAATGAAATAATTAAGTGAGATTTTGAAACATGTCATTTAAGAAGGTTTGGTTTCTAAAATGTTTAAAAAGAAAATATGAACCATTTCACGAACACTATAAGCTTTTCTTTCTTGTATCTCCAATAGCAGCCACCAAGTGGTGCCAGTGCACAGTAATCCCAGCAGCTGTAGCACATGCTCTGTAGCACTTATGTAAAAACCTTGTGATCATTCACACGAATAGGCTTACCTTTCTTATGGCCTGTACTTGGTGGAATATGACCTTTGCACCTGAGGGAAACGAAAGAGAGGGATCGTTAGGATGACATTTCGGTCTTTTACATTTTTACAAGCAGTGTACCATGAAAGTGAACTTCTGGGTTCAGGAAATTTCACTGAGCTGCTTACATTTCAAATGCAACCAACGAGAAGTCATACTCAAAGCCTCAGTCTGGCCATGTGCTGAAATAAAGAAGCATATGGCTCAGTGGAGTAGTGTCCTTGCTCAAGTTCTCCACCTCTTACATAGACGGAGTGAAGAGAAAGGGCGGGTGGACGGAGGGAGGTTGACTCCTGTGGTCGACTGCTAATGTTTATGTGCCACTGCTTGCAGCAGCTCCAGATGGTCTCCCAGCAGCCTGACAAACATCATCTTGACTTCAAAGGTTATTGTGTATGAACAGAAGTGTGTGTCCAATGATATTCAGAAACATATCTGTTAGTATTCACCATAGGAAAAATGGCCTAAAGTCTATGTCATTTAAATAGGGAAAGAATCATACTGAATCAGAGGCTCTGCAGGCCTGGCAGAGACGTCTTAATGCTTTGACACTGACCTATGGAAGGGCAGAGACAAGCATCGATTAGATGCCAAAGCCATGACACTTTTGCTTGATGGATTCATTGCAGGCACTGCTCTGACACGGGTTTGAGAGCTAGAGCAGGTTATTTACAGGCCAAGAGAAGAGACTGGGAAGATGCTTGTTTTGTTTTACCCAGGGAGGCTTTATCTACTGTAATCTGTTCGTACAATAAATCAAAACTGAATGAAAAGCGCCATTTTTTTTCTTACCAGGAAGATTATTTCAACATACTGAAAAACCTTTTCTCGCTATAACCAAATGTTTGTGTAATGGAAATGTTGTGGATGTTAAAGGAACCATAAAAGAGTGTGAAAGCCTGTTCAAGGACGATAACTATAAAGATAACGATATTAGCGTCCACACCAGAAGACGATGTCATCTGTTTATTCAAAGCACATGCTCGTCTGCTGCTTTAAATTGTTCTTGAGCCCAAGTTATAACAAACAGTTATACAAACAGTTTTAAAATATCTATGCATCATGCGCCAGATGTTGAAAATGAGTCGGACATTGTTGTGTATCAGAGGTAAAAAATCATACAAACACTGTTCTGTTTTTTTTGCACAAACGATAATTTTTTGTCTTAAGACATCAATGTATCGTCACAAGCAGCAAGGTTAAATTAGGATTTGTCTGTACATGTTTTTTCATTCTCACAGATTGTGTACCCATTGACTTGGATTAAATGAGCGATAGATTGATGGTTTGAGTTAAAAAATCTTTGTTTGTGTTCTACTGAAGAAACAATGTCACCTACATCATGGATGACCTGGGGGTAAGCAGATAGACATCACCAGTGTTGGGAGTAACGCGTTACAAAAATAATATATTACAGTAATATATTACTTTTTGCTGTAACGCAGTAGTGGAAGGCATTACTAATCAAATTTCAGTAATATTGTACTCGTTACATTTTCAATAATGCTTGCGTTACAACACACTCTTAGCCGAAATTTTAATTGTTCAAAAATCAGCAAG
>JAUCMT010000059.1:9957885-9983802 GCA_032357475.1 Enteromius thamalakanensis
GTAAGGCATTACTTTTAAATAGCAGTAACAAGTAATATATAATATATTACAGTTTGTAAGTAACTTGCACAACACTGAACATCACATTTTCATTTTTGGGTCAAATATCCCTTTAAAAAACATTCTTTGAGAACTACACTTTTTATTCTATGAAACTTTTCAGTTCATGATAATTGTAGCTAAATCTGTCACTTACCAAAAACAAGAACATTTTTCGATTGCAATAATGTAAAATCCATGTAGTCTTTTTTTTGTGTGTATTCATGTGAAATTTGCTCATGTCTGCGTTTTCTACACACAACAACAACATCTGGTTTGCTGCTGATTTGCAACCCATAACTGTTAGTAATATTAGTATTAATTTGTTGACTTATATTGACTGATATTGTAATTAATACATTAATTAATGATTTTTAATGTATTTAAAAATCAGTTGATTTCTCACAGCTAAAATCAGGCCCTGACTTCAGTTTCTCCTGTTTGAACAACACAATCTCACTCCAATGTGACACATTTTGACGATTGGTCAAGACCCTTTGTAGTCACTTTTCGACGTGAAGAGTGCTCCATGTTTTTTTCAGTTGTTTGGCTTAATGTAATGGTTTGCATGCATATATAAATTTATTATATAATTTTTTACTTTTATTGGTGCACCAAACGCCTACCCTAAACCTACCCACCTCTGAAAAGTATCCACAGGCAAATGCAGTCACAAGTATTTATTGCACAAACTAATCATGAACAAGCAGTATAAATACATATTACAAACAAATCGTGTCTGACTAAGCATCAAAATGTGACAAGTTGGAGAGTGGAGTGTGTTTGTTTGAAAGTTTTGTGTGATTTATCAAATGCCATCATATATTTCCCTATATTTTAATGTATATCAAATGCTAATAAAATTTGTTTAGTGTATGGAATTAGACAAAAACTTCAAAGTTCAGGAAAACAATACAGTTCAATGCACTGGTGCATAAACATACATCTAATCTGGTTTGGAATTTGCCTGTAATGAGGACGCTGTATACTGTAGGTTGTAGAGTATGAATTTCAAAGAGAATTTGCAAAATATTCATGGTGTTTCTTCTCTTTTATTCATAAATTCATAGAATCCTGCTGGTAAGCCTGTTTTATCCAGCACAATTTGTGTCATAATGCATTATACTTAATCTGGCGGCAATACTGTGTGCGGTGGTACGTTAGTGTATACTAGCATAAGGATCACCACATACCGTTGTCCCTTTAATCTAGCAAACTGTGCATAATTTGTCATGTAACCAAGAACCTATTCATGCCTATAATTGAGAGATGCACATAAGAATAATTTTTATGCATGTCAAAATACATTTTCCCCACTGCAGATAAAAATAAAATATTATCTAAGTCTAATAATATGGTGAATAACCCATGTATAAACTTACAACTGAACCTGCTCAGAGATCTTAAAGTTTTATTGTAAAGTTGAATAGCAAGCAGCACGGAATGAAGGATGAGATGAAAAGATAGCATGCGCTCGCACGGCTGCACAGACTTGCGCGTTGACCCAACTGCAAGCAATTCTCTCACGCTCTATGGGTCTGCAAGATCTCTCACTTGAGTGGGAGGGGAGGTGAGACAGGGAGGAAAGAGAAGGCAGGAGAGATTGTGCGAAAGATAACAGACG
Source organism: Enteromius thamalakanensis (assembly GCA_032357475.1). Classification (NCBI taxonomy): domain Eukaryota; kingdom Metazoa; phylum Chordata; class Actinopteri; order Cypriniformes; family Cyprinidae; genus Enteromius; species Enteromius thamalakanensis. Next base: position 9,959,549 of record JAUCMT010000059.1, read on the forward strand.
ATCCCTGTAAACAGCTAATGTCTTTGCCGCTGTGCGTCTCCCTCCTGCTGCCACCGGCAGATCACAGGTCTATTAGATCAGAGACGGCCGACCTAAACGACATGAGGCGAAGCAGGAGAGCAACGCTACTGCACGGTGGGAGCTGGCAGTAATGGAGCACTGCAGACAGCCTTGCTCCCGATGACTTCACAGCTTATGAATAACTCAAATCCCAGGAAGAGAGCAGTAACACGGAACGAGGGACTATCTGATCTTCTAGAACACTTCAGGACATGCATGTCCTTAACCAAGTTATATCTTTATAAAAGAAACTGAAGAAAGAGTGCTGAGGGCCATTGTAATAAACTACTTGAAATTCAAACTAATTACTTTTTAAGGACTGTTATTTTAATGGTAAAAGACCGTTCTACAGTGAATTCTACAGGAAGAATGTATTACTTGTTTAATTTGTAGTTCAGTATTGGACATTACTAGTAATTGGATGGTAATTTACAGTTTTTGAAAGTAAAAATGATTCCATGCGCTACATTTCACATTTTATGTTTTTTTGTTGAAATAATTTATGTTTTTCCTATCTGTTGTGGTCATTAGGGTTGTATGTTTTACTGTAAAACAAAATTGTAAAATTACTGTAAAATGTTTTACTGTACCTTACTTTTATACACTTAGTTAACTTAACTTAGTTGTTATACTTCCTAGGATTCATTAAGTTTATTTTTGACGAGTAAAATGACTTTCTTGCTGCTATGAGTAAGCCTTACTAAGAATATTTAGGTCACCACAACAAAACTAGCTGCAGCCATGCGCTAATGTGTTGATAAAGTGCAACAAAACAAGAGAAGGTTAGCGCATGCGAGCAAGCAACGTTTTGAATTTGCACGCTGACGCCAAGATTAATGAAACTGGGAAGGAGAACTACTGCCATTGGATAAAGACTGATTGTTTCTACACAAAAATAATAAGGTAAGCTTAAAAATGTGTGTGTGTGTGTGTGTGTGTGTATGGAAATCCCAAAGTATAATTCAAGAACATGCCAAAAGCTTTCAGCGGGTTTTAAATGTATGTTTAGGTGCCACTGATGTTGCCAAGTAATGTTTTGCAGTATTCCCACTATCATTTTATAACAATGAGATGCTTTAACCACTTTTTGGGTTAAAGGTTTTTTTTCAATTTTTCAATTTGTTAGCTGTATATTTTTAATACATAACAATATATTTTTAATCCGTAACAATCTCATGTACATTTTATGATTATACATTTAAGATAAATTAGCTCTTAGTCTTTCAGTAAGTGTAAATAGGAATAATAGGAAATGCTGCTTTTGAGTTGGTTTTATGACTGAGACCTCAAATAAATGTGTATAGAAAAGCCCTTTCTTTCTTTTTGTAAAGCATCCCGATAATCAGAAATCACAACACTTGTGGAACTTGCTTTTAACTGAAGAAATATTTTTCATATTTAGGACAAAGGCCTTCTCTGAGCAGCGTCTCATCACACAGGCCTCAGTCCACTGGAGGTGAACTGTTTTATTAGCTGTTATACCCAGCAGTTTCGACTGCAAACACTTAATTTACAATTTCAAATAATTTCTTGCGGATGCAGAACAAAAGAAATGTTTCATTCATTTTAGGGATGTCAATTTTTTCGACCGTCGTCTAAATTAATGATCAATTAACCTTAGTACAGCAAAATGCATCTGGACATCTATTGCAGGGGCATGCAGTCAAGGGCATGACATCATGTGCAAATAGCTTTCCAAATGCCAGAGTCCTCACCCAAATGAAAGGGGGCTTTAGTCTAAATAAAAGGCTAATAGCAGGATATTAAAATGAATAGATGTGATTGTGATTGAGTGTGCTATATTTTGCACGGGAACATTATACTTTGCTCTGTTTCAGAGACCGCTGAACTCACCTCTTTAAGGGTGTTATGGCGCTCGTTGTTTTTAAAACACTATAGCAATGTTTGCACTTTACAAAAACGGGAATTAAAATAAATGGATTTCAAACTAAAGTATGGTGCGTGGGGCTATGATCCACTTCCAAAACCACGAGCACTCCTACGGCAAAACATAGGCCTCCTGTTACCCATCTGAAACACTTTACTGTGACACAAGTGAGGTCCAAAGCTTTGTTAATAAGAGAAATAATTGGTTTATTTTAACAGCGTGTAGAGTGGTGTTCTTTCTCTAGAAATGTTTTAATAATTGGTGTCATTTTTCACTTTCTCATCAATTAAAATGTTTTGGAGTTTTAGTTAGCTTTGGTTAGTTTCCATTTCAGTTCAGTTTTACTACCTAATCACATTAAAATAAATACTTATGACATAATTTCAAGGAAGATTTGTTTAAAATGAAAAAAAATCATAAAAATAGTGATTGACAATGTAATAATGTACTCTAATAAAAGAGCTAGTATATGTTATATAACTGTTTTTCTAACTATATTAGAAAGATGTATTCACAAATGTTTAGTGATAAACCAGTGTTTAGTATTAGCTGTATAATACTATACTATGCCTTATTTTTAACTGTATTGTTATAAATATATTAAAGGGTTAGTTCGAAATTTAGCCCATGTTTTCCTCTTCCAAGCTTTATATTGGGAGCAGGTAGGTGGTTTTGTAAAACAGTATCTATATTTTAACAGTTATAAATATTTTTTTCTTACTTCACTGATAATATGCAGAGTACTGTAAATTTAGCTTATTTGTTAATCATCATAAATTAACAATAAGAACTTCTATATATAATGTTTTAAAAAAAAGTAAAATAATGAGAAGAAGTGCATTAATATAGCAATACTTTTAAAGGTAACATATCCCAACACTAAAAGAGGCTAACCATCGTATGAAACAAAACACCCTCTCGTTGAGTTCTTTTATGCCACATGCTATTGATATGCATTAAGATACTCCTTCACTGATGCTTGAGTGCAGCTGTACACATATAAAGTTATACAACAGACATCTGAAGAGGCAGAGAACAACAAAAGCAAGCAGAGTTCCTGTCACATCTAATGCAGGAGCTCTTTGTTTACCACAGTGCAGCTTTCCACAAAATCAAATCAATATGTCATAAACATGGCGACAGTCATCGCCAGGATAAGATGTTACTTATTTGACAGAGACAGTGAAGCGCGGTTTACGCTCAAATACCAAGGTCAAGGTTTGGCTGGTTAGCATGGTCCAGTTAGTTCCTGCAAGTCCACAAAATAACATATCACCACTACTGATGCTTTATCATTATATACCTTACAAGCTAGACACGATACATTGGACTGTTGTTTAGCAGTTAGAGGACAGCGAGGTATCATGTGTCCAACCACTGAGACCAATAATGAGGCTAAATTTAGCAGTACAGTACGCAGCTGTCAATTTCTTCGCTTGCACACTGTACAGTAAGTGTGAGCTGTGGTGACCTGATATATGTGGCTTCCTAATATTAGTCCTCTTCATAAGACTTAATGCGCTGTGAAAAATCTCCCATCATTTTCACACAACTGATTCGTATGCCTGTCTAACCTTGTTGGGCTCCAGCAACAACTAAACCAGGAAGACTTTAGCGTGTTACCATAAACGATGGTAAGTAATCCAATTGGTGTATTAGAGATGAGTTAAACTCACCTTGAAACACAAGCTCAACTCAAGGCCATATGGGATGTTTCAAATGTTTACTGTATAGTATATAAGCAAAGGTGGAGCAAGAAAGCATCTCAAGATGGGTTTATAAGAATGAAAAAGGCCGCAGGTATGTGTACGTATGCATGTTAAGATGTATTTGCCAGACAGAGAGTGGGTGTATAAGTGTGTTTATGTGGCTTTCAAATAGGTATAAAACTCTGAACGGTGAATGAATTTCTCCTTGCTTTGGAAGCATTTGTTTCTTGGCTGCAGGAATATAAATCGAAAAGTTAGTAATAATATAAAAAAAGTCACCTTTAATGTTGCAGGTTGAAAACTTTATACTCTCTTTTTTAATATTTATGCTCTTTCACAAAGAAAAATATTCTGACTTGTGACTCACAAAAATGTGTTTTAATTAATACATTAAAATCAGAATGTCTGTCAAAGCATAAATGTGAATAATTTATTTTATTTCGGTGTCAGTACATTTTCTTATTTTAATTGCTTTTTTGAAATTCTTGTATGTTTTTCAAGTTTACCCATGCTGTATTTATTTGATAAAAAAACAGTAGTCTTCAGTGTCACAAGATCCTTCAGAAATCATTTGCTGCTTTAAAAAGATGTCCTATAATTAATGCTAAAAATGTTGTTCTGTTTAATATTTTTGTGGAAAGTGTTATAATTTCTTTGATACATAAAATGTTAAAAAGCACAACATTCGTTTAGATTTAGTGTAACAATGTAAATGTCTTTACTGTCACTTTTGATCAATTTTCAGCATCCTTGCTAAATAAAAGAATTCCTTTCGGGGAAAAATACTATTTTTAGGTGCAAAAGAACCATATATATAGACTTTTTTCAACATTTTCTTCTCTTCTGTGTCAGTTTTTAATGCACGTTTAAGCATTCACTGTAGCACTCTCATGAAAGCGCTTTCTCTGTTTTTTTTATCGAGTTTTCATCGCAAATTCTTGTAGCTTCAGAAAATTATGTTTGAACCACTGATGTCACATGGTCTATTTTAGGGTCCTGAATGTGTCAGTTGCATTGCTGTCTATGCAGGGTCATCTTAATTTGTGACCTGAAGATGAAAAATGAGTTGGAATGACCTGAGGGTGAGTAATTAATGACAGAATTGTAGTTTTTGGCTAAACTATCTCTTTAATAGCTTATTCCACAAGTTTCTTTGTTAATGTGAAGTGTCATGCATGTCTGTCTGAAAAATCTTCAGGCGAGTGTCTAGAATGGACGCTTGAAGTTGATCGTTTATGGAACTCTAAAGTGCATAACAACAATGTCTTTCTTTCTTTCTCTCACCCTATAAACGGACAGTGACATTCAATCGGACCATCCACACATCAATATTTATACCTGGCAGTCACAGGAAGAGTAAACACCTCTCGCTGCCACCATCAAGAGAGGAGCGAATGAATGAACTGCATGAGAGGGAGGGAAAATGAGCAAATGGCAGAGAGATGGAGGGATTCAGTGAGTGATGGGGTGATAGATTTAGTGATTGATTGGACAGAGGAACGGTTAGATGGCTATAAGGATGGAAGACCTGATGGATATGGTTGTTAAGAATGTAGTTTGCAATTTGTGTCTGGCCATTTCCTGCTCAAATCCGGCCCATTTCCAGTCAAGTGTCCTTCTGCCGTCTGATGAACACGCTGCCGACTCTACATCCAATTATCGTCCCACAGTGACACACACACGCACACACACTCTCCCATGTTTATTTACAAATAGCTTCCTTTTTCAATATGCACACTCTTTTCATCGAAGCTGTTGTCCTTGACTAACCCGGACATTTTGGAAATGTGTAAAGAGACTCATTTATTGTAAGCTGTTTACTTGTTTACTCCTGTTGTGTACCAGCAGGCCCCCTGGTGGCACAGCCGTCTGTTGTTAGCTGCTGTGTTGTGTGTGTGTGTTTGTGTGTGTGTGTGATATCTGGCTCTCTCTGCATGAGCCTGCACTCTCTCCAGAACTTCATTAGCTTGATTAACATTCATGTCCCACCTTCCTTCACCTCGTGCTGTCAGCTACCGACTTCTTAAATAACTTACACATCCCCTAGACCTGAGCTCTGGGAGTTTGTCTTGACATTGGTACTGTCTTTCAGCCCACTTCAAGCTATTTTGATACATATTTACTGGACATTAAGAAGTGAGTATCAAATTTCCTGATTTGATTTTGAATCTTAAAGTCTCATACGATACACATGCACTAGCGTTTAAAAGTTTCGGGTCAGTAAGAATTGAATACACACTTCAATATATTCAGCAAGGATGCATTAAACTGATCAGAAGTGATAGTAAAGACATCTATACTGTTATAAAATATTTCTAAAGTATCCCATTATCCACAGAGAACACAAAAGCAATTAAGCATTGATAATATTAAGAAAAATATATTTTATATATATTTCAAAAAAGAAAACTTTTTTTAAATTGAAAAAAAAAATTCACTTACTTCAATGTCTTCTTTTTAAAAATACAAACAATCTAATTATTAAATACGTTTAACAGTTAAAGTATTTTTTAAATTATTTAAATCACTTTTTTACAGGATTGACAGCATCCCTCCCCATTTTGTGGACAAAAAGCATTCTGAACATTCTTCTAAACTGCTTTTTGTGCTGCACAAAAAAAAATGAACACAAGATGTTCAGGTTGAACAACTTCTTAGGAAGCCACAGAGATGCCAGTTCAAAACCTGTAAACAAACCTGCAGTTTTCGAATCCTTAACATGCAGGAAAAACTGAAGGTTTACTGTATTCTTCAAGACATTGAATCTGTATCTAACTCTACTTGCAGCTCTCACCAACAATGTTTTATCACTTTCAGCCCCCTCCATGACCTTTCCTGACCATTTTGTTGGCTCGTTTCTTCCCACAGGTTAACTACAGTGAGGAGCTCTCTCCCTGCAATATTTTATTAACCAGGCTGTGCATTATTTACACTCAAATTTGTTTACGAACAACAGCTGTAGGGTTATAGGCCATATCCTTACTCTTATTACTTTTTCCATACATTTTTATTTTTTATTTACACTAACGAGGCCTCTAGATATAAGATTGCTTTCCCCTCATTTTCTATTGTATACAGTCTCCTGGTGACTTCTATTAATATGTTACAGTATCTGCATCCAGAACACATACAGCTTGTATAATTCAGAGTGGAGTCACATGAAGGAGGAGCCAGTCGGCAAACTGAAACACAACATATATTCTGCTGGAGTCGAGACCTCCAAGACCAGCATACAGACCATGACCCCGACCAAGATCTGTGTACTAAAAAAAAAAGATGTTGTGCTGTATATGAAAAATGTTCCTAATAACACAAAATTGAAAAATGGAACCAGTTAAAAATAATGAATATCCGTTTTTTTCATTTGAAAAACTGGTCAGTATGTACTATCATAACTAAGTCCTTTAAAATCCAATACACATCAACCTCCACATATAACCCCTAGCTTTTGATTTTATGAGTCTTGAGAGCTACAATTGTTCCCAGAGGACGACATCTACACACCACCTTTTGTTTGCATGGATCAATTTTAATAAGTAATGAAAATGGATTATTCAATGATTGAAATCCACATCACGCCACAAATAAGATGAGACTGAAGACTACTCTTGGCCGTGGTGAGAGAACCGAACATTTCTATGGCTGAGAAAGGGGCTGGTTTCCACTGACCTTGAGGAGTTTCATAAGGAAACAGAGAAATCTGGGCTGCAGCATTGCAAAGCTATTCTATATTAAAGTCAAAATCCTTTGCCTTCCCAATAAATGTCAAAGCAGTAAAATGAAATCTTAAGCAACTTCCTTCTCTGTCTTGTAATGATATTGCACAGGATATTGCTGCCATGCAGAGACGCGAGGATTATTGTGTAGCGAGGTCTGCTGAGGATGTTTGCTGTGAATCACAGCGAGCTGAATATCAAGGGTCCAAAGTTCTTGTTTTTCCCAAAACATACAGTAAGACCAAAATAATGTGGATCTGAAAAATCTCCTGCCAAGCACACTTGTCTGAAAAACAAACAATAGCACATTATACTATCCTTTGAACACCACTGGAAAACCTTAATGTTGCAAAAAAACAATCAATGAGCAAAGACATTTCAATTACTATTCAATTCAATTACTATTATTTCAATTACAATTCAACTACTATTTTGAATTACTATTAAATCTGTTTTTAACTATGAATTATGCCAACATCAATGTAGGATTGTTAATTAATAAAATATAATAAAATGATAAACTAAAATAAAAATAAGTAGCACAGGTATATTTGTAGTTTTTACATTTCATAACATAGATATATAAAAACTTAATTTTGATTAGTAATATGCATTCCTAAGAACTTCATTTGGACAATTTCAAACACTTTTTATTCACCCTCAGGTTACAGATTTTCAAATCTCAGACAAATATAGTCCAATCCTAAATGAATAAACATTTCACTAATGTAAAAAACTGATCATTGCGACTTTTGTAATCCATATTGATCATCTCATTACTCATCTATTACATAATATATTGTCTTAAAATTTCTTCATCTGGGGTTTTTAATCAGCAAATATTAACATATGTGATTAATCTGATTAACTAATCAGAATTTAATTTGTAATTAGCTGACAGACCTAATATAACAGTTTGCAAGTTTTTCTAAATAGAAGACATCTAAAACTGGTTCAGTGCAAGGTCAATGCAACTTGGGTCCTCATTCATTGATGGTTTTTTATGGTTAATTAAGACCTTGCTAGATTGATCCAAATGGGGTATTAGATTAAAGCCACACACACACACAAAAAAACTGAATAGTCACTGGTAAGAGATGCAATAGAGTGAAATCTTTATGCAGTAAATGAAGCCTTTAGTTCGGCTGTAACAGACCTATTCAGCGGGGCCCAATTCAATCTGTGCATTTAAGCAGAACTTTGCTGACAACACTGCTATCAACTGCTGACCGGTCATATATAATTTGGTTTTAGGCGACATTTTGCGTATCTTTATCACTTCGAAGCCCTCGTGATTTGTACTAGCAAGAAATATAGAAATGTCTGCCTAAACGTCCTTCCTAAACAATTAAATGTGCAGCAAAAGGATTTATTTCTGTTCTTGAAGATCACCCTTTATTAATGTCATTTAAAAATAATAATATTTTAAGTTAATCCTTGGTAATAATCTTCAGATGAATATGAAATATTTCAAACAGAAAAAAAGATGCTGGTTGTCAAACATCATCAGTATTATAGAAAAGTGAGAGAGGTGAAGTCGTAACCCAACACTAATGATCTGCCTACTGTTGTCCTCACAGAGACACTCTTCATAAATCAGACATCAGTTCTGTGACACCGTCTCATAAAACACCCCCCTGTACATGTGCATGAATTCGGCCTTTTGGCTTCGAGTGTGACTTTATGATATTAGTAAAAATGATTTATGTGTTAAACAAGAGTATTTTAAGGTTGAGCAGCCCATTTTAAATGATAAAAATAACCTCATTATTAGAGTTTAGGGTTATTCAGTAATGTCAATGTCAGGGTGTGTTCAAGCTATAATTAGTACATTTACTGTAACTGACAGAACAGATTTAAATCACTTAAACTTAACTGATCATTAAAAGATCCTATTTTTAGCACAAGTCTAACATAACTTTACTTCACAGGTATATAGTTTAATACATGTTAGGTAGATGCTGTGCACTGTTAGTTAAATATCTCGACAACATAAAGGTCATCACCCAGAAAGGTATCAAACCGATAATGCTGTGTTTTTTTATTTTTTTTGTTCTTTGTGTTGTCAGCTCTTTACACAAAACCTATAAATACATAAAAGTGCTGCATCATGACATATCCTTCATTAATTTATAAAAGAAACTTATATAACACCCAGTGCCCCGTTCACACCTTTTGCATAATTGAGACCTTTTGGAAAACTAAAAAAGCAATGAAAAAGGCACCGACATTTTGTGGCTAATTTATGATGAGATTGTATCAATACTAATAAATATGTACAGGAGTTGGACTTTTTCATTTAAGTTATTGGACAAAAGTGACAGTTTAAATTTTAAAATGTCTTAAACACAATTTTGCAAGATGTTTACTGATTGGCTGTAGACTGTACTTGTGGATTATTGTAATGTTTTAATCAGCTGTTTGGACTCTCGTTCTGATAGCACCCATTCTACAACTGACTACTGGCCATTATTTGAAGTTGTCATGTGGCAACGGGAGACAGGATGAAATCATGTGAACCTGACTTTTGTTGAACTGACACACTGGTCGCTCTGATTGGAAATGAAATGGGGATGCCACCGATTTCAGAAATGTCTTGACCTCTGACTGTCACATCTGTAACCCGAGGCCTTGAGCAGATCTTAGCTGAAATTCAGAGCACATGCAGCCCACACAAGGATTAGAAATCCCGAGGGAATGAACGACAATGAATTCCCAGTAAGGGGATAGAGAGAAAAGAAAACGGAGCAAGGCTGAATACATCCTGCTGGACTCAAGGGGACCGAAAGGACGACTCATGCATAAAATAGCCGCAGTGCAAGCAGAGAACAATTTGATTGTTACATCACATTATTACATATTCAATATTATGAAATCCTGAGTCTGACACATCATGCAATAATCTTTGAAAGAGCAAAAAAAATCTACAGTTAAAAAAAAAAATATATATATATATATATATATAATTTAGACAGAAAGGACAGTTTTTAACTTCAAGCTTCTTGTTGTTTAATGATTCTGGTAGCTACATCATCAGAAGCATGATTATTTTTTACCTCTCTCATTGTCGAAATAAAGCAGTGATACTTATCTAACCCAGCAATCTCCAACTCCATTGTGGGGCAGCTGTTTTCCTAGCCACGGCTGAAACAGGGTCTACACTTGGATGGGTGAAAATAATTAAGTGCTTGTCACGAGAAAGTGGGTTGTGGCATACCACTCTAACACTGGGCCTACAGTAAATTAAATCTGGAAATGCCAAGTATCCAATTTCTTACTGTTGCCATTATGGTCACCCACCCATATCCATTTATCAATTTTACCCGGCGACGCCTCATTGCTGTACATCACACCGCCGTCTGCTAGGAATCTGTAAACAGCTTCAGTGCACATACTTCTCATAGGGAGATGGACTGTGCAGCTCTGAACACAGGAGGACAGACTCAGACATGCGGAGACACAAACAAATGCACTTGCGCATGGACAAACACAAATATACGCACTAATGCACATGGACAGACGAAGATAAAATGATCACACATGCACTGTATGAAACTGAACACCTGCAACACAGCAGCCTTTGTTTAATATATGTTGTCACATCTGACAAAAAGATGCATTATTCCCTGCCCACTGTATTATCACTGTATTTTTGTCCTGTTTCATGGAAAAACTAACTAGACTAAAACAAATTAAGTTTAAAACATGATATATTTACTTGAGAAGCAAAACTTGCACGTGATGTATTCCTATTTGCAGAATATTAATTAGCATAATTTGTTTTCTTATTACACTGTCAAAATGAATATTAATGATTAAATCAAGATTTAAAATATGCAAGGTAAGAATATATCTTTAAGTAACTTCTTTTAAGCATAAACCTTATTTATTTATTTATTTTTACAAATAATTTAAACTGTAATATTTGTGTGTGTTTTTGAAAGAAGTCTCTCACACTCATTAAGGCTTTATTTGTTTTATCAAAAATACAGTTAAAATATAATTTTGATTTATTAAAATGTAATTTATTTATGTGAAGCAAAGATGAAATTTAGCATCATTACTCCAGTCACATGATCTTTTAGAAATCCTTCTGATGCTGATTTGCTGTTTTTTTTACTATTATAACATTTGTGCCGATTAATGTTTTTGAGGAGACTTTGATACATATCTTTTAGGACTTTGCAATGAAGTGCATATTCTCTGAAAACAAGCCTTAATATTATACATTTTAAAGATAATTAGACATTTTCTAAAGCATAAATCAAAATCATATATTTTCATTGAATCATAATTATTAAAATCCTATTTGCAGTGAAAAAGTAAAGAATAAGGGCTTTTTTCTTTAAATGTAAAGACTGGGATATTGGCAAAAGTGTTATAAAGTAGTTAAGGAGACAAAGAGAGTTGACTGCTTTATGACTCTTTTTACTGTAATGCATATCTATAAAATGGCATGATTACAGATTAAAGGGTTGAGATATATCACATTTACGAGTCTGTACTGCCTCTGAACTGAAATTCTAGCTGGGCTAACAATGAAATTCAGACCAGGCCATCGCTTTATAGCTTCAATGAATCTGGAATGCATTAAAAAAATCATGACCTTTCAGAGCTATTTTAAGAGTTTAAAGTGGAAAAGACAGCCATTTAGAGGCATCTTTAAAAATCTTTCAGGAAGATATGACAGAGTCCTTTGCTTTATTCTTAAAATAATTTTCCTTCATTTAGTGAGACAAGACAAGTAAAGCGCAGGGATGCTGCTTTCATCTATTTAGAGCAACGGCCATTAGTTACTGAGAAATGACACCAAATTGTCACGACTATTTGAAAGTTTACTGTCTTATTTGAAAGATTACAGTCTTTAGGGAGTCAGAAGCCTCAATAATGATGTGGGGGGGGGAGAGTATGTAGTGGTCACGTGTTTACCATCAAATGAGAGCATCGGTATCTTTTTTCTTCTTCAATTTAATTAGTGAAATCATTGACTGCAACCCTCTTTCGCTGGATCCATTTATCCACAGTAATTTAAAATATGACATTTAGCTGACATTTATTTCTGGCTGCTGAGTCTTAAGCGAGTCTGCATGCAACAAATTAATTAACGGTAGGGGACAATATGACAGGATTTCACACATTTAGAATACATGTTGAATTTTCAAAGAGTTGTCAGTGACATAAAACCAAAGATCATACACTGACGGCACTTCCAAGGGAAATTTACCAATTTCGCACATTGTTGCGTACACTGTCTGCATTGTTTCAGTGTGGATTCCTTAAAGTGAGTATTATTACACGTCTTTTCAACGAAAAACCATGAAAAAGAATAATAATAGTAATAGTAACAACAACAATAGTAACACTTGTTATTAATAATGTTAATTTTAATATTAAAAATGATGGTAGTATTAGCCTTACCTAATTGTTTATTTAGGAGTCACACTCAAGTTGTTCGTTTTTAAAACTGACCATGGAGGGTTAATAATTGGGTGTATTTGCTCTGAGACAAGCAACAATTATTTAAAGGGTTAGTTCACCCCAAAATGAAAATTTAGTAATTACTTATGTCATACTAAACCCAAAAGACTTTGGTTCATCTTCGGGACACAAATTAAGATATTTTTGATGAAACTAGGGAGATATCTGAACCTTCTAAAACCATTACTTATTAAATTACACAACTTTGAACAGAATTTTAAAACACTAGGCACCATACACTTACAGACTCTGTAAATAGTTACAAAGGAAAACTGAGCATCATACACTAACAAGACTGAGGACCATACACCACCAGACTTTAAAAGTTGTGCTAATCACAACAAACTCCAGCAGAAATATGCGCCTTGATGCTAGGAGACACATGACAAATGAAAACAAATGGGATCTTAAATTATCTAATAATATAAAATATGTTTGATATTCTCAGACTGGATAGAATCAATGTCTGAAGCTAAAAATCAGAGTCTGTAACCATGATTCACTACCCAATTTTCTGTTAAATCTGTCAGCTTTAGTCTGCAGACTGGCTCTGACTTTCCTCCACTAGCGTCAAGCTGTCCAAACAGAAGAGGTAAAATCTTAGCAAAAATCGCATAGGCTTTTAAGAACATTTTTGACGTAATCTGTGGTTGTTTACACCTAGAGGAACCTGTGCATATGCATAGTGATACTATCGAAAATGGCAGAAGACATAACTAAGGGGAGAAGAACAGTTGAGTAAATTGTTATTTTTGTTTTCTTTGCGCAATTCTCACAGCGTCTCAAAACTTAAGTTGTCACATAAACTGTTTTACCGATGTATTTGCTACTTTTCTGGACCTGGATCATTTCAGCTGTATTGCTGTCTATGGAGGGTCTGATAGCTCCCGAATTTAATCAAAAATATCTTAATTTGTGTTAAAAACAAAGGTCTTATGGGTTTGTAACGATAATAAGGTGAATAATTAATGATAAAATTTTCATTTGGGGTGAACTAACCCTTTAATTTAAAAATGGTTTAAAATGTTCGAACTGCATTGTGGGATTAGTCAATAAGGTACAGGTTTTGTACTAAAATGCTTGCTGCAAATTCTGCAAAACTTTTTTTGTATATTACAGCTTGTTAATAAAATGTCTGTAAAGGTATAGAAACCTTGAAACATGTGTTCAACAGAATTATTACATGTTTGATCCTTTGCTAGTACCGAGTTCTGCTGCCTTCAAAGATCAAAGAGCCAATTTAGAGTTCACATAGAGGCCGTCTCTGGGAGAAAAAGGCCCATGCCCCTGAACTCTGCCTGAACTATGTGTTGAGCAATGCTTCCTGATGATGCAGAATCCCCAAGACAGATCAGATAAAAGACTTACAGCCAAGCGCCTTCCTCTTGTCCATTATGATCTCACTGACCCTGTTAACCCAATGAACCATACCTGTTCCTTTACTGAGGGATTTATGCAGTGTAAGAAAGACGTATGAGTGATTATTCCCACAAATATAAGTCAGTTTCTTACGAAAATCTACTATATGATTTCGTATGGACTACTTTTAAGATACCTTTATGGTGCATTTGCATTCTATTTGTTATTGGTAAATTTGTATAAAATTGTATAATACACATAATCAGCTTATGCGAGACAACTCTATCACTACACACATGGCCTGGAGGTTTGATTTAATCAAAGCCTTGCAGAGATTGTTATTTTGTCCGGTAAAGCTTATGGGAAAGTTATTGCGGGAGGAGATACTGTCAATGCAGGTGTTTTGTTCATTATCTGACACTGATATTTACATGCAATGCAGCTAGGCTCTAATATAGAAGCCTGAAGCTTCTCCTGCCATGAATAAATGCTTCATCCACATGCCTGAGATGTACTTTTACAGCATCAGCATATTTCAGGCCTTGGAGGATAGCCGCGAGTTAATTTAGGCAAAATCATAATGAAGAAGCACTAAGCTCAAAATTACACTGCCAGAAAATATCATTTCTATCAAAACAAATGTCTTAAAATTGACAAACACCCACACGCATTTATATTCTTATTTAGTGAGTCTAACAGAGTCTAACATTTTATTATTGCAATAATAGTGACTCATTCAATTAAAAATCTGTCTTCATTGGTGAGTAAATGATGCATTCACTCAACCGATTCATTTAAAAAAAGTTATTCGGTCAAAAAAGAAACAAGTGATTGTCTTGTTACTGTCAAGTGAGTAAAGGAATCATTCACACTGTTAATTTGTTCAGAAACACTGATTCATTTCACGAGTCTTTGTGAATGAGTCATTCGCCCTTTTTTACATTTACACTTTACTTGACATAAAAACGGTAAATTGCCATAAAGAGATCATGCTTATGTGTACTGTGACAAAATTATTTGTGAAGCCACTTCATTATGGCTCAAATCCGGGTACTTTAAATGGAGATAAAGTAAGCCATAAGCTGTGTACCAACTCATTTCTCATCTTAATTAAGGAAACACCTGCTGTATGGACAGCAGCCAGTGGCCTAATTGTGTCAAGACTCTCTGCTTTCACAGGACTCTACACCAGAGGCAAAGAGGAACAGCTACTGCACGTTTGAACAGGGATCAAATACTAGTGGCCGAGAAAGTTTTGCCCTCTCTCAAAGGAAAGCAATAGCCTTGTGTTCACATACCACGAGTCATGGCCAGCCGATAGAAAGTGCGAGAGTCTCTCTGTTATCTTTCATCTATAAATACCCTGGCCACAAACTGCTGCACCTACACAGCACAGCACCCTCACTGGGCCACGGGAGGGGGTCGAATATCAGGATTTCTATAAATAAAGAGATTGAAATTGCTATTTTTTTGCTGCATGAAGCAGTGCATCGAACCCATTTGATTTAACACTGCAATTTATGCATGAAGCAAGGTGAAGAATGAGGCTGGGTAAAAGCGCATGGCCTTAATCAAAGCTGTCTGGTAATTCACCTCCATTAATTCAGTGCTATATGAACAGAATATCACTCCCATCATACATTGTTATAGGTGTCACGTAGTTAAAATGGACAAGAGGCATAGTATGTGCACTTTTAAAAATTACCAACCTGCAAGAAGCGTAATTGCACAGTGAATGCAATACTAATTGACCTTCGTGTCACATGCCTAAACGAACCTACCGAGCAGTATGACAGAATGTTAAATAGCTGCGTATATTCAACACAGAAAAACATCTTTAAAATGTGACGACCTCCATGCCCACTGCTTTGAGTGGGTTTGACAGAACGCTTCACAAAACCATTAACAGTCTTTCTTTGCTTCCTTTTCCACGGTTTGTGCTTTTCCTCATTTCTTCATCATTGAGCCTTTTCTTGAGGTTAAAAGGACATGTGAGAGGCAGTGGTTGTATGTAGGAGAGTTGCATTGAGCTAGTTTTATGCGGATTCTATAGATATTTTGTTGAGAAATAAATAAATACAAGCCAAGTACAAAATTGTGATCTCCTTAAAAAAAAGTGTGTGACCTCTGGAGACAATGAAAGCCTTGTTTGCAGTTTGTAAAGTGGGAAAAAAATAGTTTGGAGACAGATGCAGCCAGTTTGGCCTTGGAATATTCGGCCCTCAAAGACTCACAGATCCCCATGGTGAATAAGCTAACAAATGCGTCAACCAGAATACAAAACTAACAAATTAGTAACAAATGTACTAGTTTTAAGTTGTGCATGTGATATTATATCAAAAAATATTTTTTTCATAATATTAGAAACAATAGTATTCACCGTGCAGGTCACTGAGTCAATGTCAGAATCAAGTATGTCTCTCACCTGTCATAAAAACATGAATGATAAATTGATCAGTTTTTCACCACCAAATTCGATTTAAATGTAATTTATGTTGCAGCTCCTAATAAAGTTATCTTTCACAATCCCCACTCTTTTACATTAAATTAACTCATGAATTATTAAAAAAAATATACACACATAATTGTATTTGGAATCTCATAATCAGGTTTATCTTGACATCATTATGTACAGTAATGTTATCAGAATTATGAGGATGTGAGTCATGGGCAGATCTGAGAGAGTTGCTTCAAAGCGCCGGTGGAGCCTAATGGAAGTAAGTACAGTGAGGCAAAAAAGTATTTAGTCACCCACCAATTGTGCATGTTCTCCCACTAGATGTAATTTTCATCATAGGTATATCTCAACTATGAGAGACAGAATGAGAAAAAAATCCAGAAAATCACATTGTAGGATTTTTAATGAATTCATTGGTAAATTCCTTGGTAAAATAAGTATTTGGTCACCTACAAACAAGCAAGATTTCTGGCTCTCATAGACCTGTAACTTCTTCTTTAAGAGGCTCCTCTGTCCTCCAATTGTTACCTGTAATAATGGCATCTGTTTCAATCTGTTGTCAGTATAAAACATAACATATAAAAAAAGTCACACTGCAAACTCCACTATGGCCAAGATCAAAAAGCTGTCAAAGGACACCAGAAACAAAATTGTAGACCTGCACCAGGCTGGGAAGACTGAATCTGCAATAGGTAAGCAGTTTGTTGTAAAAAAAAATCAACTGTGGGAGCAATTATTAGAAAATGGAAGACATACAAGACAACTGATAATCTCCCTTGATCTGGGGCTTCACGCAAGATTTCACCTCATGGGGTCAAAATGATCGCAAGAACTGTGAGCAAAAATCCCAGAACCACAGTGGGGGACCTAGTAAATGACCTGAAGAGAGCTGGGACCAAAGTAACAAAGCTACCATCAGGAACACACTGTGCCATCAGGGACTCAAATCATGCAGTGCCAGACGTGTCCCCCTGCTTAAACCAGTACATGTCCTGGCCCGTCTGAAGTTTGCTACAGAGCATTTGGATGATCCAGAAGAGGACTGGGAGAATGTCATATGGTCAGATGAAACCAAAACAGAACTTTTTGGTAAAAACTCAAGTAGTTGTGTTTGAAGGAGAAAGAATGCTGAGTTGCATCCAAAGAACACCATATCTACTGTGAAGCAAGGGGGTGGAAACATCATGCTTTGGGGCTGTTTTTCTGACAGCCCAAAGAGATCTGCATGGAGGATTGGGCCAAAATACCAACAACAGTGTGTGAAAACCTTTGACCTCTGTCATTGCCAACAAAGGGAATATAACAAAGTATTGAGATTAAATTTTGTAATTGAACAAATACTTATCTTCCACCATAATTTGCTAATAAATTCTTTTAAAAATCCTACAATGGTATTTTCTGGATTTATTTTCTCATTTTGTCTCTAAATTGAGGTATACCTATGAAGAAAATTACAGGCATGTCTCATCCTTTTAAGAGGAAGAACTTGCAGAATTGGTGGCCGACTAAATACTTTTTTGCCTTTTTTGACTGTATTCATATTCTGAGGCCGTAGACTCCTCTGAAACCTGACTGTGGAGTAGTCCACTCTGCGTTAACTCTAATTAAACTAAGACGTCCGGTGAGACCTTCCCATGCAGAGACATGTTTGTGTGTTGATCCAGGATGTTAGAGATTTGCATACACCTCTCACCTCTCTGAGTTTTGAACCTTGGGGAAAGAAAGTAATCTACAGCCTCACACATCTGAAGTGGAATGGAGGAAAATGCTATCAGGTCACATGGTATCATCTTGGCGGAAAGGGCTAGTTCAACCAAAAACAAAAATTCAGTTTTAAACATGTATAGCTTTAAACAAACATTTGGTTCCTCAGATACTGTCCAGTCGTATTAGAATGAGTAATTGATGAGTAATTTCAAAGGAATGCTATGTGATTTTCCAATAAGAAACATTGCTTAAAATCCTGACCTCCTGAGCTGAGGCGTATCAATTAAAGAACCCTGAAACAAACAAGTATAACTCATTTAGCTGGTTAAGCAAGTATCAAGAACTTCACATCATGTAATACTTTTTTGACTTGAAGAAAAACATTTTAAACAGATTATACAAATGTCCTAACTGTCACTTTTATCAATTTAGTGCATCCTTGCTGAATAGAAGCGTTCAGTCTTTTCAAAAAACAGTATATAAAGGAAATATTTATAGAAAATGGTGCAATGTACTTGTACTGTATGTGTCTCACTAACAGGTATTCACTTACATGTAGGACACTCTTCAGGCTGATGCTTATGGGTCAAAGGTTAAGCACTCATCAAATTATTGACAATAATGATACCCTAAATGGGAAGTGGAGTTTGTTAATGTTCTGCAGAGGTGGGGTTAAAATTGACTTGAATAATTGCTCCAAATTGCCTTGTAAATCTAGCAGGGCTGTAAACGAGTATTGATCTTGTTTAAGTGGTGTGCAAAGTGAGCTCAACGGCAATCAAATTAGGCGGGGTTACGGTCGGAAATGCATGTGCTATGATGTAGTTCTTTATAATCCCATTGACTGCAATAGACCGTCTGAAAGCAATACAATTGATTGGCCTGTGACTGATCACATCCTTTTTTTGGTAGCTGAGAACTCTTGCTCAGGCACTTTGCAATGGTATCGCTGTAACTCAGCAGTAATTACCTCATAATGGAGTGTCCATCATTGACCTGATAATTGTGAAGAGGGCTAAAAGGTTCAGACTGGACTTCCTAAAGCACAGTATTAAATGTCTGGGTTTAGGAAATGTCAGTTTGCTTCCTCTTTGCATCTATGTAAGAATACACCTGGTGCATTTTAATTTTGGTATGTCTCGATAAACACATTCACAATGTCTAAGGAAACAATGCCAGAACTGTACACTTTAGCAAGACATTAAATTAAACAAGTGTTGAAAGATCCACAGATGTAATTGGATAATTAAGACCGAATTCTGATTCCTTCTCTTTCATGCAAGAAGCCAGTCTTAATGAACAGAGATATGCCCTCTCCAGGGCCCGTCACATTTCTTTCGATTTCTGTTGGCCCATATTCCAACACTCAAAATAGTTTTTTCACCAACCGTCTGATTGCTGAAAGTGCTGTGTAATGCATCGCTGTTGATGTATAAAAAAAATTGATTATTGTACTGGTAAGTGTATAATAACCACCGACTGTAACTACTCTGAAATAAATGCTAGTATTATACAGTAGGACTGAAAGTTGATAGAGTCCATCCACTGCCTTTTTTGAAGGGCCGTGAATGTCAAAATATGCTTTTTTGGATCGAGTAGATAGTGTATTAAGACAATTTCTACAGTAGCAGAGTGACTAATGGGGTCATGCAAATGCCCACCAAAACTTAACCCTTTAGATTTTATAAATCTGCCAGGAGATCAAGTCATGTGTACAAAGACAATTTTCAAATCTCTAGTTCTGCAAGACTAAAGTTAAAATCAGATAACACTGAGGACAGTGTTTATCTAAAGTTAAGAGAGTCTTTAGTCCTATCTGTAGTTAATGACTGTTTAGATTTAATATACTTAGTTGCTGTTCTGTAATAGTATTTATCCTGGTCCTGAAATTACCATGTTTACCAAACAGATAAGATTTTAAAGGGGTCATACGTTGATGCATGCACTTTTAAATGCTGTTTGGATTGAAATGTGTGTTGGGAGTGTGTGTACTAGAGTGCGGATCGGGCCGAATTTTTCTGTCCGAGCCCGGCCCGCGTCCGACAGAGCAGTAACCGAACCCGAACCGAACCCGACAGGCATTAAGATATTTATGTCCGAGCCCGATCCCAGCCCGACACAGTTAAAATCTAATTTTCTCCTTTTTTTCTAATTTCTCATACTAATGCATACACGTGCACTTTTTTGTGTGGAAAGTCTGCTTTTATTAAACAACTGTAGGCATTTGGAAATGTCAACAGAACATCACAGGGCAAAAAGCGCCGTTATAACACAAGCGCACACAAGATGCTTAATCATATAAACATAGCCCAACAAATATGACCCAAGCTAACAGTACAAAATCAAACAATACAAAAATAAAAAAATAAAAATTAAATAACACAACAGGTTTTGTTTGACTTTCGATAACATTAACAGTGTACTCAGCGATAACATTAACGTAACACAAATGCAGCCTATTGAAACGAAAATCACTCTTACCATTATCCTAGAAAACTGTATAGACTACTAAAGTGCAACATGGGATTTATTTACATAATCCATCCATCAAAGTTTAGGCTAATCCATGTTCTTATGCAGAAAAAGGATTGCATCAACGGTGGATGGCTTTAAGGCTGTCCTCTTCTGCTCGATGGTCCTGCCAGCAGCGCTGAAGTTGCGCTCACTGCTACTGCTGCTGGCTGGAATGGCAAGGATGCCACGGGCAAGGACACTAAGCTTTGGGTAGTTAAGTTGCTGATCTCTCCACCAGCCCAAAACATCTCTGTCGTTTTGCATTTCATGATTATGAGTCGAGTACCTCTCGACTTCGTCCGTGGCATCTGCTATAGGTAAATTTTCCCACTCCTCAAAGTCAACTGCAGCTTTCTTGGGCACAGGTCCTTCGGTGGCTTTCTCAGTGTGTAGGTCACTGAGCTGTCTCCGAACCTCCAGGTGAAGATTGCCTCTCTCTAAAGAGGACAACATTCGGAGCTGGCTATATTTAGGCCAAAGGAAAGTTGCAATTTTTTGGAGTTCTTGGATCTCCACTTTTCGCAAAATCCAACTGAGATGCCGCTCACGGATGATGGCTTGATAGGGGCTGTCAGTCGTCTTTTTGTTGCAGTGACGCTTCAGTCGCTCAAACCACAGAAACACCAGGTTTATGGTTGGGTACTGGTCCCCTTCAAGTTCACGCTGAGCATCATAAAATGGTTGAAGGAACTCGACAAGAAAATCAAGGACATCTGGAGATATGGCATCTATCCGCCAGCCCTCTGCACGGTCATTTAGTTTTTCGCGCAGTTCATGATAAACCGACTTGACAGAATTTAAGGTCAGATATACCGTGCTAAACCTCGTGTCTGCCATTTGGATGACAGTTTTTGATAGCAAAGCTGCCATGCCAGTCTTTTTTACATATTTAACCAGTGCCTTGGTAGCTTGCAGAGTCTCTGCAACAGTCGGAGCATCTTGGGCTAGTTGTGTGGGGTCCAGGGCGTGTCGCATCACCGTATTATAAAGGTGATCTTGGCAGTCTAGTCTTCGATATGGTCTGAGAGCACTGATGATGTTTGAGCCTTGATCTGTAACCCACACCACTTTATTTAGCAGACTCATATCCAGGCCATATTCCGTTAGAAGTCTGATGATTTCTCTTCTAATATTTTCCCCGGTTTTAGCTTCTTCCAATGGGAATGCGGCTGTTGTTAATACGGTGCTTATCATTTTAAATGTTCGTGTCACGAAATGGCAAGTGATGGTCATGTAACTTAATTTGTGGTAATCCTCCATCCAGATATCCGTTGTCATTCCTATTGAATTCACCTCAGTCAGAACGTCATTTAGGTGATCAACCAGCTGTTTGCGTTTCTCTGTTGCCAGCTCACAACACCGTTTTGACACAGTGGTGGGGTCAGGGAGTACGTCCTGCGCTGCCACTGAACCATATGTAGCACCGATGTTAATAAGCTGCTGGGCCAACTCAACGAAACCTCCTCCTTCAATGGAACGAAATGGCCTTATGTCTTTACAGCAGTACTCAACGCATTTCTCAGTCAGTTTTTGTTTGGCCTGCTGAGGGATTTTTCTTGAGGTACTAGTGAAGGCAGTGATGCTCGGCTGCAGTAGTCCAGGTGATTTACAACCTCTATCTACATGACGCTGCAGGGCGGAATTCCCGGTCCTCTTGCTGTCATATGTCATGAGAACTCTGCAACGCTTACATTGAACATAACCCACAGGTTCATCGCTGCTGGTCTTGACTATATAGAAATACTTCCACACAGTTGACTTTCCTTCATTTTCGGCGGTTTTAAAATCTCCTGAGGCCAACTTCTTTTTAACATCTTCCATCGCTGCTGAGTGCTGACACATGTTGCTCAATACGCACGTCTTTCGTTGTCCTGACTCCTGGCTAGTTTGACACATTTTCGCAATTCGCAGATTCCGCGCAAAGAAAGGCAGATTTGGGTAATTTTTTTAATTTATTTTAAACACAAAAAAATTAACATTTGCATCAACTGAAACAGGCCAATTGGCTAACTAAGCAGTTTTAAATTTTTAATCGTCAATGCCTAATCGCGCTGATTTGACCGAGCCCGACCCGAACCCGAGAATCCTTTCTAAATATCGGTCCGAACCCGACCCGGCCCGTCGGGTACCGTCGGGCTCGGGTCGGGTATCCATGCTCTAGTGTGTGTGTGTGTGGTTGATCACTTCTCACTACTGTGTGTGTGCATGTTGGATGGGTTAAATGCAGAGCAAAAATTCCTAGTATGGGAAACCATACCTGGCCACTAGTCACGTCCTTTCCTTTCCTTTCCTTTCCTTAAATCAAGTAAAGGAATCTTATGCTGCTGGGCCCATCTATAATCAAGAAAATTATCCTGTGCTCCAGAGTCTATGAGGGCAAAACAGGAATGAACAGTACCTCCGAAACGGATTGTCACTGGCAAGGTGGTTCTGCCCTCTTGTGGAGGAGATGGAGTAGCGCTCGCCAGTATTCTCCTGCCTACTGGCGAGCGTTGGCTTTTACCGGGCAGGTTTCAACTTGATCTGTCTCAGCGTGGGCAAGACGCGCCCGACAGCATCGATCGAAGGAGCGGTCGAGATGATTGGCCAGCTCTATGATATCCTCCAGATGTCCCGGCAACTCCCTGGCGAGGATCTCCTCCTTCAGGTCCTGCGCTAGCCCCTCCAAGAAACGTGCGGTTAAGGCCTGCTCGTTCCACTGGCACGAGGCCGCAAGGGTACGAAATTCTATGGCATAGTCCACCACCGAGCGCTTGCCCTGGCGCAGAGAGATCAACTGACGAGAGGCCGCCATGCCAGTTGCAGTACAGTCAAAAATCTTGATCATCTCCTCCCGGAACAGGGTGTAGCTGGCACAACAACGAGCCTCCGTCTGCCAGACTGCCACGGCCCAGACGCGAGCCCTGCCGACAAGGAGGGACAAAACAAAGGCGATGCGTGCCCGATCCCGGGCATACTTTGATGGCTGAAGTGAGAAACTCACCTCACACTGAGTGAGAAAAGCCCGACACTCAGCGGGTTCCCCTGAGTAGCAAGGAGGGTTAATGATGCGTGGCTCAGGAGCTCTGGCCCCCTGGTGATCCTCAAACGATCCAGCCCGTAAACTAAGAAGTTGGGAAGACAGCTCTCTGACTTGAGCCGACAAGCTGTCGATGGCAAGACGAGCCTCGGCCAATTCCTCCTGCTGCCGACCCAGCATAACTCCCTGGTATTCCACGGCAGCGCGCACCGGAGATTCCTCCTGAGACTGCATGATGATGGTCTGACTATTCTGTCAGGTGCGGACAAAAGCAGTCAGGAGAATCGTTGATGAGAAAAATAAGAATGTCTTTTATTCAAATAAAGTCTCTGAACAGAATACACTG
>JAUCMT010000059.1:9983902-10042895 GCA_032357475.1 Enteromius thamalakanensis
TTGACTCCCTTTTGGAGCCAGCCCCCAGAGGCTAGTCGATGAATTGCAGTTGTAATCACTTCCGTGTTGGTTTCACTAGAGGGAGCGGGAGGTTGCCCCTTGGTAAAAACTGTAATTTGTGTTCTGAAGATGAACACATTACGGGTTTGGAACGACATGAGGGTGAGTAATTAATGACAGAATTTTCATTTTTTGGTGAACAAACCCTTTATGTGCTTTTTGCTTTTGATGTCAAATGGCAGCCTTTTGATGTCTTTTTATTTTTTCTTGATTTGAATGTATTTGTGCAGTAAATGGCCTCTAAGATACCAGAAAGTTTGATTTGATGAGGAGTGTTTGACATCAAGGATGAAATTAAATAGATTTTCTCATCATATTGGTCAAATTAAATTAAGCATGAAGCTTTAATCATAAATTTAAATTTAGTTAAATATATATGTATAATGTAATGTTGAAAAAAAAGGAGGAGGAAGCAGCTCAATAGATGCAAACACCAGGCTTGTGCTGTGAGATAAAGTCATTTTTTGCGGATAAAGTAGAAGTGGAAATCCCGGCCTGTGCTTGTTCCCTACAAAATACATGTGATCTGGAGTTGCGGGGCAATGAGGCGTCAAGTGGCCAGTTTGGAAACGCTTTTCATAATTCCCTCGTATTTTAAAATTTCACACTCCACTCAAGAGCGTAATGAGTGTTCATCGAAGAGTTTCGTCTGCAGATCGATGTACGGCGAGCGTTTCATGCGCCATTGCTGGAGATATTAGTAAATATGATATTTCAGACAAAATCTGGGAAATCTGGTCATGCACAGAAGCATGGTTCAGTATGCCTCAGTTGGCTGGGAATAAATACAATTTCAATCTTTTCAAGGCTGTGGGGTTTAGTTCTACTGAAGCAGGCGGGGCAAACGTCGACCGATCGCTGGAAGAAATTTTCTTCGCTGTCCAGAAGGAGATATCGGCTCGGCTTCTTTGGGAAGTCTTGGCACGATGCTTCCAGACTGGAGTTTTACTGTCAGAAAGTCTGGCAGGCCGTCGGCTCGCCGCAGAATCCTATCTGCTGAAGAAGAGTGACATATAATTTCTGTGCGTTTGATAGGCTGTATGATATCAAACTGCAGACAGCCTCTCTCGCGCGCGCGCTTACTCGCTTCGTCTTTTTCAGGTGATAAATAGAGGAAAAACCATCATGTCTTGCCCTTAGGGTAAAGAGATACTATGAACACAGTTGTGTCTTTATCTCGACAGAAAGGACATTTGGTGTGGAGAGTGAAAAATAACTGCAGTGTGCTCTCTCTGGATTTGGAGCCGTTTCGAGGCTCCTGCGCTAAAATTTGCCCTTTCCGGCCATTAGTAATACAGAAGGGTTTATATGTAACAAAAAATGACATTTCTGTAATCACGGCCAACCTCCTTCCTTTCTTCTTTTAATGAAAATGCCAAAGTAAAGCAAGCGCGACCAGTGGAGCTCACCGCTGGTCCAGTTCAGCTTCTCAAGTGGTTTTTGCACTCCATGTCAAATGGCAGCTTTTTGAAATATTTTTTGACTATTTTTCTACGATTTAAGTGTGTTCATGCAGTAATTGCCTTCTAAAATATCAGAAAGTTTGATTTGATGAGGAATGTTTGACATCAAGGACGAAATTAAATGGATCATATCGGTGTGTTAAATTAAGCATAAAGCTTTAATCATGAATATATATAGTTAAATGTATGATTTAAAAAAACATACATGCACACAGACTGTTTGACTACACACACACATGATTAGACAGGATTTTATATAATTAAGGGTATTATCGTCATTCAGTTGAACCAGTTTGTATTACAAAGAACAAATGTAACTAATCGACAATTTCTTTGAGTGCTGTAACGTACTGTATTATAATACTATGAGATATAATTGCTAAAACTGTTTCTGAAACTCGTAGCAGTTAGAAGAAGATATGTTCTCTGAAAACACGTTAATATTTCATTTAGAAGCGATTTAGCTTTTTATTTTGAGGATGTCTGCATCTTTGTAATGGAAAGCTAAATGCGCAATAATATTGCTAAAAACAAATTCCATTAATTTATTCACATTTATTGCAATTAGATTCACTTTCAGATCTTTGACATGACACAGTGCCTTCAGTTTTAATGCATGCAGTTCTTCTAAGGAGAGAAAGTGACTGTACTGACCAGGGTTGTTTTATTCTCGAGGAAGTTAAGCAACATGATTCACACATTTCATCTGCAGCGATGACCCGAGTTCACAGACGTTTATTGCATCTGACATGGTCTGTCCGAGAGGCCGTGACGCAGTGAAAGTAAAAGCAGCAGCGCTTTTACTATCAAAGTTAAATTTAGCCCTTCATGCACTATTTTAAATGAGTCAAGCTCATCCAGTCTAGAGACTCACTTATTGCTTTCATGCCAAATTGTTGCTCTTGGACGTTTCTGATGTCTTCAGGCGTGGGTTGAGGACAGAGATATTGTTTTGTCAATTTGCACAACATTTGAAGCTCATTAGGCACGGTTAGTGCAACCGGGAGAGCTGATAAAACAAGACGAGTTTAATTTAATATTTAGGCCATAGGTCTGCAGTCTGTGTCAGTTCTACTAATTCAGTGCCAACTATCACGCAGGGAAGGTTTCGTCTGCCGCGCGTCTCTCCCGCTGGAGCTCTTATGAGTCAGAAATGCACCAAAGGCAATCTGAGCTTTCTTTTCGTTATTTTCTTCAGTTTTTATGAGACTGAATATGAATCATACAGGATTGTTTAGACTTTCTTTAAATATCTAAGTATCGTAACATGTAGAGAAACTGATTTACAAAGTACTGTTTTGAACTCTATATAAAGCTGCTTGTTATTATTATGAAAGAATAAGAGGATGTGTTTAGTTTTGAATGTTGCCTTTTAATTCGATAAATATCAAATGCCATTACAATAAATGTATTATTTATTGTAGTCTTACTTTCAGAACAAATGAATATAAAGTAATATATTTATATAGTAAATATTACCACTATAAATATTTTGTAGTTTTATTTTATTTTATTTATTTAAATCAGAAAATGTATCTGTGGATGGCCAAATTACTCAAGTATTTATATTAAATATTTATAAAAAAATAAATAATAATAAAGAAATAATTAAATGCAGAAATAAATCTATACATTTATTTATTTAAGGATTTATTCATTTATTATTTGGAGAGAAGGCAGAGAGAGGTAAATGTCTTTAGTGTTTATAATATTAAATCTTTAGGTTTCTTAACATTTTTTTTGTTTATCTGTATTTATTTTCGTTTTAAATGTAAAAAAAAATACAAATAAAGAAATAAATTGATGAATAAATAAATAAATGAATTAAGGAATTAGTTAATGATTAAATAAATAAACCTAAATTAATTTATTCAACACTTTCTGCCTGTATTTATGCATTTATTTATGTATTTAATTATGTATTTAATAATTTATTTATATATTTCAACATGTATTTAATTATTTAATTTTGAGTAATTTGGCCCTGCATATATCTCGTATAAAGTATTGGCACAATAAATTCATTTTATTTCATTTTATTTTATGATGCAAAGATTTCATTCAGTAGAACATTTTCTGTTGTACTGAGAAACATATGCTGTGACCTCCAAGTTAATTAACACTATGGTGCATTGACAAAGCAAATAAATGTGTCGTAGTTTGCATCTGATAAAAGAATCTATTATTGTGTTGTCACTTGTGATTTGTCATTACTAACAATCAGTGTTTATTGCCATGTTATCAACATGTTTGAGATGAGGAACGTTGAGATAGCAGATCATAATCACCCCCCTTCCTTTTGGATTTAGCGTCCTGGCAAACCCCATAAGACTTCATTTCCGTGTAAGGCTCGTGCCGAGCTCCGCGACATGCTTTCAAACAGGATTGAGGAGCAGCTTTTCTAATATAGTGTCTGACTGGTAATATATCATGAAGATATGTGGCCGTCCAACATCTGCTGGGCCGCTAACAGAACCCCTGCATCCTGTAATCTGCTCAAATCCCTTCTCTTCATATCGCAGACGCAGACGCACATCACTAGTTAAATATAGCTCTGATGTCTGCTCTATATAACCACAGGGAAGGTATTGCTGGCTTTAGAGGAATAATACACTTAAAATCTGTTCCTTATGCATTGTTGCACTTGATCAGAGCTTTGTGTTTTTATTCTGTGCTTGGTTTATTTGGGTGATTTCCTAAACACACAGTATTGGGCAATATAATAACTATATGATAACTATGTGATAAATACAAATTGTGCTTGTTTTTTTCTGCAATTAATCTCAGATTTTTATCATGCAATGTATGAACTCTACCATGATTAATACATTGCAATATTTATTTATCTATTTTTTTATTTGGCTTTTTAAATTTTATTTTTAGAGCATTGTTATTTTCTATTGTATTATTTATTCATTCATATATTTATAGTCTTATCTTATTTTTTAACACTGCAGTGAACGGTGCCACAATACATACTATTTAATTTTAAATTAAATTAAATTAAATTAAATTAAATTAAATTAAATTAAATTAAATTAAATTAAATTAAATTATTTTATTTTATTTTATTTTATTTTATTTTATTTTATTTTATTTTATTTTATTTTATTTTATTTTATTTTATTTTGAAAGCGTTACATTAATTTTCATGATCTTACAAAAATCCAAACTTCCCTTTAATGGAATATCATGATACGTATTGATATCATATATCAATATGTATAAAATATGTATCAGTATAAAATAGAAAAAATACATATATTTAGCCCATTTCTCTCGGCCCTGACCGTCAGTCACAAGTCTCTCCGCAGGGGCCGACAGGTAAAAGACGTTTGGCGCTCGAGCAAAAATAACGCTTTGCGGTCCGTTTGACCCAAGTGGTTTCTGTTAGACACGCGCACGATTTGTTTGCTTAGATGCTGCGAAGGGGAACGCGAGTCGTCTGATGAGCGAGGAAAAAACAAAGAGAAAACATGCATCTAGAGAGCAAGATGTGTGTGCGTGTTGTGCTGAATTGCAGTTTGCTCAGCGGAGCATGCGGGAGCCGTGTTTCTGACAGTCGAGAGGGCCGTTTACAGCGTTAGATCAGGCAGCAGGGCCAGTTACACACAGAAAGCCCATCCTCGGCACTCTTAAATTGGGTTGCACAACGAGAGCTGCCTCCAGGTCACATCAAATAAACAGCAACGCAGAACTGCGCTTCAGAATCCCGGCTGAGCGTTGCATTTCGTCTCACAAAGGATGAGACGCAGCGGCTCCCATCAGAACTAACACTAACAAGACACAAACATCACCATCACAAACAGAAGTTTACTAAGTTTGCCAGAGTTTTCTGAAGAAAGTCTTGCATTTTATCAAAAGCCCTGATAATGCAGAGAGAGCAGATGCAAGTTACAGTACGGGCAAACACTTTAAAACGGACTGAGGTCTCGTCAGAAACTTTTAGTTGTGCTGATTTTATTACTGTCACATACTGTTTGTGTGAGGCCGAGTAACATCAAACACAGATGCTGAGAGAGCGAGGGGTAAAATTCATACTTCTAAAGTTACAGTAAATGGTTTGTTGTTGTTTGGTAATTTGTAGATTGATTGATTGATTGATTGATTGAAATGAATTTTTTTTTTCAATGCATTAAAAGTTAAATGCTAATAAAAAATGCAGTCCTTCAAATAATATGCATCATTGTTTCCACAAAGATATTAAGTAGGTTTTCAACATTGACAGTAATAAAATGTTTCTGAAGACTGATGTAATGATCCAGAAAATGAAGCATTGATCACAGAAATCAGTTGCATTTTAACAGATATTCACATAGAAAACAGCTAGTTGAAATTGACTATAATGCTGTCACAGTTTTCCTTTTTAATGCATGCTTGAGTAAAGAAATAAAGCAGCCTTGAACTTGAAGACAAAAACTCTCATAGTCATGCTTTTGTGACAGACATTTATTTGCTTGTCTATTTATTTCAGTTGCTGTCAAAGGCAACATTTGCGATTTTCTTTGGATTTAGCATGTAATAAGTTATAAAAATAGCATTTTGAAAGGGCATATTAAAAAAATATCATTCATTACAACAAAAATACAATTATAACTAAATTCTAAAGATAAAAACAATACGAGTGATACTAAAATATCGCTGTATAGGACGTCCGCTGAGCATGAAGCTGTTTTTGCAGTAATAGAGTTTGTCAGTTATCTGAAGCATGGCTTGGAAACAGTGACTCCTTCTTGACATTTATTGTTATGTGTGTGTTGCCCACTGCCATGACATCATGAAAGAGCCGTCCGATCGACAAACTTTGGCATTAAACCATTACCATGATGTTTTGTCAGACTTTAAAGGTTTATTCTGTTAAACTTGTTCAGTGTGTGTGTGTGAGTGAGTGTGTGGTCAGCTCAGAGCAGATAAGAGCAGTTAGCTGCGGGGCTGATGCTCTCAGTGGCCGCTGTGGTTGTGGGCAGTAGGTGATGTAATCGTACCTGGCATGATCGGCCTGGTGTGTCAGTTGATGTGTTAGTGTGTTTGTGTGTGCATCTGTGTTTTGCAATGGCCGTTAGTAATTTAATGTACGCCTCAGGAAGACTTGAGCGAACCAGGAGCCCTCTGACTCACTACACAGGAAGCACCTTTGAAAACCCCTGGGGTGTGAGTGTGTGTGTGTGAGTAGGTGTGTGTGTGGGGGTGGTGGTGGATCTGAAGTGTGTTTCCCTTGGTAAAACACCTTGAAAACCCTCCGGTCTGTGTGAATATTTCTAAAGCCGGTTTATTTTAAACACATTGTATTTGCCGAGTGCTGTCAGGTTCGTGGCTTTACTACAGCTTTGATGCTACCAGAACAAAACCTGTGTGTGTTTTATACAGTCTGAGATATCATAGTTCATAATCACACTTCAGCCTTCTGCCCACTCTAGTACATATTTACCTTTAAAGGTGTTACCAGAACATTGTTCAAAAATCTCAAAAACACTTATACCTGCATAAATACATAGTAACAGTTAACATTAAGGTCAGTAACATTAGTTAATGCATCAGGCATCATCATTTACAAATAAATAATAGGTTTACACATTAATTTAATTTAGTTTTAATTTATAAATGCACTTGTATATTTCTAACATTTCATGTTGTATAAATTAAAATATATTATCACATATATCATATATCATGAACCAACATGAATTAACAATGAACTTACAGTATATTTCCGTTTACCTCAGCCTAGATTACTATATGATATAAACACATATTTGTTAAAGAGTTATATTATAGTAAACTGAAAGCCATTGTAGTGTTACCTGATTTTGGTGATTCATTTATAAATTGATTATTAATAATATCAACAGTGTATTATTGTTATTATTATTATTATTAGTAGTAGTAGTAGCATTAATATTATATTGCATGCATTTATTTCTGTTGTTTTTGTGATTGTTAAATAACATGTAATTAAAAACAACAACAATAATAACAATATTTATTACTAAACGATTAATAATGTTATGTTTCATACACTTTATAACAAATATGGCTATGATATTTAGGAAAAAAGTAGCCTGTGCTCACTTTACATGCTTATCATATAACTAGTTCTACTCTAGGCAGAAAAACAGGCAGTTGTTGACCAGAAAGGGGCCACAGTGTGAATATGTCTTGTTTCAAAAGTCTAAACAAGAATAAATATATTGGTGTGTGGTCTGGTCTTTCTGATTTGGTATCTAAGGTACTTTGTGAAAATGCTTACTGTCTCCACTGATGAATTCTAAGAGATTGTAATTCTTCCTGTTTAGCGAGATTCTATCGGACTGGTTTCCTTCAGAAAGACCATACCATTATTGTCTGTGATCAGGCCCACCAAACCCATGAGCTCAGCAAAATCACAATAAGCTATAGCCATGCAAAGAGCATTGAGGAAGATCAGCAGCGGGCCCAGCATAGAGCCCTGGGGGATGCCTGTGTAGAGAGTGAAGGTCAATGATATTCAGCTGCCCTTCCTCACCACCTGGAGTCTGCCTGACAGGAAGTCCAGGATCCACCAGCAGACGGGGGTGTTCAGACACAGGTCCCCGAGCTCGTTGACGAGCCTGGAGGGAACGATACTGTTTAATACAAAGCTGCGATCAATCAATAACATCCTCACATAATTCCTGCACTACAAAGGCTGGTATGCACTATGAGATTTTTAAGTCTTCCGTTGTTTGCAAAACGAGACTCTGTATACACAGTAAATGCAGTTTCAGAGTGGTGAGGGTTAAAGGTACCAACCTGCCACTTCCTGTCCGTGTGTTTGGATTCCTGTTGATTGTATCAGCAGTTTATGTTAGGCTAAAAGAGAAGGAAGTCAGGCGTTTCTTTAGAGTAAACCTCACCATCACACAGCTGTTTAAAGTTTACCTGCTGTGAACAAACTCAGTTTAACTCACGCACACACACTTGTGTCCTCTTCGCTGCGGTACCTGTCATTGGTCAGGCAGAACGGATGCTGGAGGCCACATGTTCGACATTGTTGCTTCACACTCTCGTTTCTCTAGTTTGGATTTGTGCAGCAGTTTATGTGCTGTGAGTCAGCTTTGTGTTTATGTGTCTGTGAAAGACATATGCTCCTTATTTTTGGAACATGAAAGGTAAATTTTGAGGAATGTCCTTGCTGCGCTTTTCCATAACCATTTGATGTATGATTTGAAAGTAACAGTCAGTCATGAGTGACATTTGAAACCATTGAAGAATTAATATTTGGGTCAACTCCACACATAGCTTTTGTACGACTTGGGATATACAGTAGTGCATGTGTTGTTTGTATTAGCATTATGATGTTTTATGGTGCTTGTTTGTCATTTTAGATTTCAGTTTCCTTTCAGTTTCACCATGAAAATCATGGAGATGAAAGACCAAAAATGTACCTTTTGTGTTTGATGTTGAGCAAAGAAGGTCATATGGGTTTGGAACAACACAAGGATGAACGACTTCTGAACTATTACAGTACAAATGTCATACATTACAAGTGAAATGATAAATGCGAGTGATAAGGGTTATCAGTGCAACAGTATGAAATGTTAATCTGTATGAAGAACTTAACTGTGACCGATGCAAGTCTTTTTCATTATTATAACAAACAGTTTGGTTGTTTGCAAGACTTTAAACCTGAATCCCTGAG
Source organism: Enteromius thamalakanensis (assembly GCA_032357475.1). Classification (NCBI taxonomy): domain Eukaryota; kingdom Metazoa; phylum Chordata; class Actinopteri; order Cypriniformes; family Cyprinidae; genus Enteromius; species Enteromius thamalakanensis. Next base: position 9,993,083 of record JAUCMT010000059.1, read on the forward strand.
ATAGAGATGAAGAGATGTGAATTAATTAGCAAATACAAATAAATTATTATAAATAAATACTCCAATCTACGTTTGGTTATTTTAGTGTAAATATCACTGCAACGCTAGTGCTTACTAAAATGATACCTTTAATAACAACGTATCCCAACTGCATCTTGCAATATACATATGATAACAATAATCTGACAGATTCATGAAGTGCACAGCGAACTTTGACATTTACACGCATTAATTGTATCAATCGTAGAGGATTTTTTTTCCTCGACTCCAGATAGATGTCTCTAAATGGTCTTAAATATGTCTCGCATATGCCAGGCAGAACTTTATGACTGCTTGAAACCGAGGCTCACATCATTTATTTTCTTTGGTTGCAGTTCTTCAATCCTGACAGAAATGCACACACACCTAGATCAGTGAAGGGTCTCTCTGGCCCAGGTCAGTGTGTGTGTGTGTGTGTGTGTGTAAGGAGTCAGAAGAGATTGTGGAACTTGGCAGGATTAGGTGATCCTGGGAAGAAACTTTCCATGGCTCTCCAAAGCCAGAGAATGTCATGGGAATTGTCTCTAAACACAAGCGCTGACCCCCCTCTTGACACGCACACACTCATAGCCACATATCACCACGGCATGAACTCGCTGCATTAACATAAATAGAATGAGAGCTGAGAACAACAAAGCACAACAAAAGAGCCACTGTGAGAGCGAGAGCGAGAAAGAGAGAGAGCGCAGGGAGGATGTGTGGAAGTGTTGAGTACAGCGCCATCTACAGGACATGCCAGCTCATGTAGAAAGACTCAGGCACAGCAGAAAACACTATTGGAGATCATTAACGAAAACAGAAATCAGAAAAAAAGAGTTTTACTTAGACGTTTCTTTTCTTTGTGTGGGGTGAGCACTTTCAAAATTTGTCACTAACAAAAAGTAACAAAGAGCACTGTTGCACGTGTCGTTGTACCATGGTAGTGTTGTGTTTTTCTTTAAAGTACCATTTAAATTCTTCTGTACAAGAATATTTCCATTATTCAGCTCCGAATCACCAAATAATCTGTTGCCATGTACATTACAGTTCTTGTTTGACTGATATTCGAAACAATTATACACCCATATAGTGGATTGTTGGAAGCTAACTAGTCAATAAAGTATTCCAGTTGTGCTTTTATAAAATATAAAAAGTAAATTACTGTGTTCAATTCTAGTGTATTTGTATAGCGCTCTTTATGATACGAGCATTGCAAAGCAGAATTACAGGAGTACAGTATAGCAATTATCAGACATAGTTTACATGACATCACGGGATCTACAAGTAAAACTACAGAATGAATCAAATATTGCTATATTTTATTCAATATCCATGATATAGAAGCCATCTAGTACTTGAGGTCATGATATTTTGTGAATACAGTCACTATGTATTTATTTACACCGCAGTTAATTTTATAACACAACCGTGTACGCTTTTGCTTTTATACATATGTCTACAGCAGAAACTCCTCTGCTTCTCTTTCTTCTTAAAGAAAAAAATAAATGAAGACACTGCATGCACACCAATAGTTGCATAACTTGTTCTTTAACCTTATCAATATTTTATATTAAAATGAATGCGTATATCTTAAGGCTGGTAAATTTTTACTGTTTTAATCAGCTTTTGGCTTTAGTAGTTGAACTGAAATGATCCTAGAGTGTGACAAATGAATTTGTTTTCCATGTGTTTGCTCAATTAACACAAAAGCAGCATAATACTTATAAAAAAGAATGAGTGAAAAGCAGTTCTTAAAATAGTACTGGATGCAGTATAGCATGTCATGCCATAGGAAACTTGCATATATTTGTGTGCATGCAGAGTTTGCTGTTTGTCTCAGATGCATGTATGTGTGTGTGCGAGAGAGTCTGTTGTTTGGAAGTGGACATGTTGTGAAACTGAAGTTGTCAGCGCAGAACTGAGTGGTCATTACAGTCGCTGTGCACTTCAGATCCGCCACTCTGACACCAAATCAATGCTGCTTTTCCACCTTATCAATTAATGCACATGTAATTACAACCGTGAACAATCGGCTCTGAAAAGTCTCTGAGACGAGGCAGGAGGGTGGGAGAGAGTGGGAGCGGTGGGTGGAGGACACCATCTAACACCTGATCCGGTGTGGGACACAAGGTCCGCTGTGGGACGAGAGGTCTCGTGTTTATCAGCACTCTGAACGAGACTTTGGGTGGGAGCCAAGAGGCAAATGCACGACCCGTGAGAGCAGCAGGAATAGAAACAGCTGGGGAAACCTATTACAGAACACGGCACACAGAATATGCATGTGTGTGTGCGTGCGCTGCAGGGAGCAGATGGGCCGAGCACCACGATCATTGGTGCATTACCTGCGTGCCTGTTTACAAACAACAACAATGCAGCCTGCACTAATAACCTGCAATCAAACATGACAATTAATATGAGCAGCTAATGTCTGCCTGGGGCTCTCGGCACACCATGCGCTCACCTGCGTCTGCGGGAATCAGCATCGATGCCATCAAACTCCGGCTGTGTCTGTGCGGCTCCAGATTCGTTTTTTGGTACAATCGCTAGGCCACTTTTTTCAAAGCTCAGGTTTCAAAACTCTTCACACAGCTCTCGTTAGTGACTTTAATCTTGTCACAGCGGTGCATTCAAAATGCTCTAAAACTATCAAAACACTCTCAAATCAACTCACTCATAACACTAACAAAGGCTTTCACCTAAACACACACACACTTTGGCCTGGTTTCACAGACAGGGCTCAAACAAAGCAAGGGTTAGGCCATGAGTCATTTAGGACATTTAAATAATTTTTGTAAACATGCCTTAATTAAAAGCAATACTGGTTTGCATCTTAAGAGAAAACAAAGGTGCTGAGATGGTGTAAAATCAGTCAGTGCATGTTTCTTTAAGTTGAAACGACTCAGATTTACTTTTAGTGTAGGACTCGGCTCAAGCCTTGTCTGTGAAACCAGGGGGTTGTCAAATAATAAAACCCCACCAGGTGTTCAACGGATTTGCAAAGAGCATGTAAACTGGTGCATGGAGTTTTGTGATGTTTGTGAAAGACGAATTCATGTAATTGAATGCATTTTGTGGCAAAGCAATGACAAATGATGCTCAGTTTAGCTCACATAGATGCTGTTGTGTTCGCTGTGTGAAGAGTTTTGGACCTTAGTATTGACAAACGTGTCATAGCGATTGTAAAAAAAAAAAAGTGTAATGTGCTGCTTACAGTAGTTTATTTTCTCCTAAACACTTAAAGATTATGTCTTTACACCTTAAAACAGCTAAGTGACAAAGTGATCAAACAAACCATTTTCATCTGCAAAACTGAAAAAAATCCCACAGACGCACATTAAACAAGAGACCGGAGCCACACCACAGTAACACCCTTGCACAGCATCTCAAAGAGCATCCTATAGCAACCATTCAGAACAACTTACCAATTACACATCAACACCTAAGTATCCAAACCACCCAGTGACAATCCATAGCAACCACACAGAAAACCTTAGCAACAACCTCAAAGACCACCATAGAAAAAGCCAGAACACCAGAACAGCAACTTACACATAACACTCTTTCAAGCAACACCCTAGCAACTATGCAAAACATAACTTATCTTCATATTCATAATCTTTTTGTTTTTTAGTTTTCCAGTGGCACTGATAATGCGTTTGAGCTTAGTAACAGTACAGTAGATGCTGTAAATGTGGTATTTTGGTAGGAACTGTTTTGTCAGGATGAAGCTTGCTGTATTGTTCAGATCTGCAGTCAGTATTGTGTGTGTGTGCGTGTTAACCCTGCTGAGCTCAAGCTGCTGTTCCTCGTGGACCCTGGAGACTGAGATAACACACTCATACATCTCTGTACCACACTTACCATCTCATTTACACACACACAGTCGCTCGTACGTATCCACTGCGCTAATATTCCCAGATGGCTCAGTGTGTGTCGGAGAGACAGAGTTTGTTTGGCCATCAGAAGTTTGTCTGTGTGTTTGGGGCAAGCGGCGGGGCGTCACGGCCGCCTGAGTGTGAGTGCTGTGATATTAGGGTGATCGGGCCCTTTTTTAGGGTCACTGCATGTTCTGGTCAGCAAGTGTCACTCATGGGTGACTGTAGTGTGTCGGGGTCAAAGGTCCTGTGTGTGTGTGTGTGTGTGTGTGTGCGTGTGGTCGGTTGAGAATGGGTCAGTAGATTTGTCTGCTCTACAAAATCTCATTTTACACATGGCCTGAACTTCAGACCAATTACAATCAACAAACTGCCTCATTGATCTGAGTCTATGTGTGTGTGTGTGTGTGTGTTCAGCAGTGAGTTGAGCGCTTTATTCTGTGTAACACACACGTCTGCCAGTGCTGTAGATCTGAGGTAACTAATCATGTTACTTCAGAAAAATCATCAGAATTTCCCATGAATATGACAGATTCAATCAACTAAACCTGAAGCAAACGTGTGTGTTCGTGTGTGTGTGTGTGTGTGTGTGATGCAATGTTGTACCAAGCAGTCCGGAAACTGACAAAACCACAGTTCATTGACACACAGGAACACCCATATTTGCTAGAAATGGGCTAAAACTCCATCTTACATTTGTTCTCATTGAATATTCTGATGAAATACTGCATAATAAAGTTTCATGAGGCCAAGTTCAAGAAATATGTGGCTGAAACTGCCTCTCTGACACAATGTAACACACACACTGTTCAGTGAGTGTCTGTGGATCAGAGAGTGAATCGGATACAGTATCACCTGACAGTGTCCTCTCATCTCATTCTCTTCAGTGCTCTTCTTCTCTCAACTGTGCTCTCAATCACATACTACATATACACTACTGCTCTTGAAAAGAAATTGCTGTTGCTCTTTTAAATTCATTTTATTAAGCAAGGATACTCTAAATTGATCAAACGTAACAGTAAAGACGTGTATAATGTCACAAAATATTCTTTTTCAAATAAATGTTGTTCTTTTGAACTTTCTATTCATCTGTGAATCATAAAAAAATACAAAAAGTTCCAAAACTGTTACAAAAATAACTGTTTTCAAAACAGAAAATAATCAGAAATGTTTCCTGAGTAGCAACTCAGTATATCAGAATGATTTCTGCAGTAGTGATGCTGGAAAATAAATGACATTTGAACATCGAATCACATAGGAAACATATATTTTGAATAGTAATAATAATATTTTACAATATTACTGTTTTTACAGTATATTTCTGATCGATAATTCAGAGCAGAAGAAATGTCTTACAAGATCTTACCGTATGTTTGCATGTGTGTATGTGTTTGTTGTACAGAATCATCAGGATGATAATATTTTCAAGCGGATTTGTAATCAGAAATGATCTCGGTCAGACTACAGCGCTGTTGCTCAGGTGTGTGTGTGTAGCTGCAGTAAATCAGCTTTAGGTGAGCACATGGTTCATGCATTAATCAGTAGGTGTGCGTGTGTAACTGTGCCATTATCTGTCTTGTCAGAACTAAACCGATATGAAATGCAGCACTTTGTGTCACAAATTTTTACATTCAGCTTAGATGAGAAAAACAGGGCCATCTGCGCAGCTGTGACCCCCGGCGACCCCTGCTGCTCCCGCTCTCATTCCATCATCCTGATGGAGAAACAGCGGCTCACATCAGTATCATCTCTGAGCATTTCAACGTACAGTTTTTACTCAATCCGTGATGTAGGCAGATCACTTTAACTCTCACGCTCTCTTTCTTGCTCGTCATTTTGAAACACTCTGTTACTGCCTTTCATTGCAAATCCCGTTTGGCGGCATACGTGCCCTGTGTCGCCATGCCGACAGATTCAGCATCGCCATGGGAGCAGCATCTTCTCTCATCCTTCTAATGGACGTTCGCTTCCAAACGTCTGCTGCTACCTGCCCATATTCACCCTCATAAATACTCCACACATTCCCCACAGCGCCGCCTCTAATGAAGCCATTTACTGCCTGAGACGAGAGAGAGACTCAGTCCCAGTGTGTGTTTAATGCATGGCACAGACCTGCACCTGTCAACATCTCCTCCGCTTATTCCCATCAGCTTAAAACATTACGCAGAGCGTGATCTGTTTATTCTTAGCCTGAGATTATACTGATTTTATTCAGAGTCATTTTAGTATCTACTTTTACCTGAACTGACACATACTTCCTTTAGCGTAACCCAGTGTTTTTTGTTAGGATTAGTTTCTTCAGTTAAATCCTGTCATTTTAAACAGATTTTGTCTTTTTTTTTTTGGTTATATGATAAATGTTAAACAGAACAGAATCATACACCTATATATATATGTTTATTTTATTATTTATTGAAATGTAAAATGATTTAGTTTATTACTTCTTCAAATATTTTAGATATTTTACTGTATTACTATAAAATGCATTATTGCAACAGCAGTAATAATGGCTGTAATTATTTAAATCATGCATTTTCAGCATTATTTTTTCCTTTACATTTTTACTATAATTATTTTACTATAACTGCACAGAAAGAAAACCATATTTGAGGTGTGTATACTCTCTGAATATTGTGTTGGATGTAATTTCTCTTGAACGCTCTGCACAGTGAAAGCACATTATTAATTTCATCATTGAGTATGCTAAAGATCCAAAGCAAATGCATGCAAATGCACCGATCGAAGGTGCTTCTTCTCTGGGGGTGGGGAGCCGACGCTTTTGTTCGTTTAATACCCTGGAAAAGCTGGTTAAATCTGGGACTTCAGCACTTCCCTGTGCTTCTCCCACACATGAGCGCAGAATCTGTGCTGTGCTGAGAGAGTTTGAGGCTTTCAGCGTCAGACACAGAGACCTGCTGGAAAAGTGAAACCAGTTCCTAAAGCATCCACTTCTGTCTGATATGACACTTAACATGAACTGATACTGAAAACTAATGTTTTATTATTTATAGTACTTCCAGTGTTTTGTTGTTAATATTTTCAGCTTTATAATAAATATGATTAGACTAATATGATATGTTTTTAGTTTGCAAGATGTCTGTAATATGTTTTTTTTTTTTTTTTTAAGAAATTTCTTCTGCTCACAAAGCTGTATTTATTTCATCAACAATGCAGTGAAACAATGATACTGTGATTTATTATTCCAAATTAACAATTCAGTTGTCTATTTTGATGCATTATTCAAAGTTCAAAAACAGCATTTGGTTGAAATAGATGTTTTGTTACAATGTGCAAGTCATTTTTGGCGAAAAAACAATGAAAAATAATATTAAAATGCATAAAATTAAAAGAATTTGTAAATATTACAAAAACAAGCTCAAAATAAATAATAATAATAGTTTTGTTAAATGATTAATCATAAAATATCACATTCAAAATAAGTTTTTGTTTAAAAAATATGTAAATATCTATGTGTACTGTGTATATTTATTTTTGTATATACAAATGCACACACACACACGTACATATACATATATACAGTATATGCATATTAAAAAAAAAATATTTTATGTTTATTTATTAAATATGTTTACATATGATGTCATTTAGATGAATATAAATAAATGCATGCAAGGGACACGAATATTTCATTATTTTCGTAACTCCAGCACGAACATAAAACTACGATTCGATTGGATGCATCTTTTTGTGCTGGATTCACGAAAGTCGAGTAAGAATCGTGTCAGTACCACGAAAAAAAAAGTGCGACTGGTCTATAAATACACACATACCGTATTTGATGTAAACAAAAATGTTTATTTTGGATGCCATTCAGATGCAAATAATTGTTTGGCAGCACTGAATAATAATAATAATACTAATATTTGTAAAAGATTGTGATTGTTCTTCTCTTTTACTTGTCTTCGTTCCTGCTGTAAAGGTGATGTAGCTGTTTGTTGGTTCTCTTCATTATCTGCCAAATGCCTCGTTCTTCTGCTGTTTGCTTCAGAACATGCAAATGAAGTTTTATTGTTATGATTGTGCAGCTCTTCTTGAATCATTGTGTTCTTTGTTATTTATTCCTCTGGCGGTCAGTATGGAGTAGTTAAGTGATCATCAGTGGTCACTCTGTGCTGGGAAATGGCCAACCACAACATCTGACCAATAAAACACCACAGCCATAAACAACAATTTTCCCACAAATGGAGAGCAATGAAGGACACACACACACACACACACACTCTCGATGGAAGGTCACCCCACCAACCCCCAGCACTTAGCCAATGTGGTAATTGTATCTCTTGGACGAGTGTCCCACCTGACGTTCAGAGACATCAGCAGTGTGTGTGTGTGTGTGTGTGTTTGCCCACAGTGCTCAGTGTGAGCTCTAACATGATGTGACATGCAGAGCAGCCGTCGCAGGTTTGGAATAAATGATTCAAGCGTGTCAGTCAGCGATGGAGGTGAAGCTGCTCAGAGATGGACACACTCACAGCGTCCTGACACACCCGGACCATCTCCCTGCCATGCGTTTGTGTGTTTTTAGGTGCTGTTACCTTACACACTCAGATGTTGTGTGACGGTGAAGGTGCTCAAACACACACTGACCGTCTGTCACGAGACATGAAAGACCAGATGTGTCAAATACTGTATGTACACCACCACAGAAGTTCTGAGTGTTTCTCAAAATAATCTGTTTCCTCAGTAAAGTGGCATTTTTTGACATACAGTAAAAACAATGAAATATATTTACAATGTAAAACTACTGTTTCTCTATAAATATTTCTGTGATGTTCAGCTGTATTTTCAGCATCATTCCTCCAGTCTTCAGTGTCACATGATCTTCAGAAATCATCATAATATACTGATTTACTGCTAAAGAAATATTTCTAATTATTATCAGTTTTTTGCTAAAACCATAGATTTTTATTTTTCAGGATGAATGAAACGTTCAGAATACAGTAGTGTAAGTAATGAATGTTGATCATCATAAATCTATAAAAAAAATAGTTCTTTAATAGTAAAAATGTAATAATAAAGTTAATAATATGACCCTGGTTACAATTTTAATATATAATACAATTTATTAATTAGTGCATAAGAGATAATAAACTGTAAATGAACTTTTATAACATGCAGGTTAATTTCTACATTACAAGGCACAGTATTTTTACATTTACAGTTATACACATTATTATTTTATCAATCAAGAACAAAAATTAACTATTGAGTATATTTATATTTATATTTAGTAAATTAACTTCTAAACTTTTAAACTTAAATTCCAACATAATTGTGTTGATATTAAAATAAATAAAAAGAGCATTGTTCATTATTGCATTGATACATAATCATTAAATAAACAGTAGTGTAAAGTGTCTCTATAAATACATTTTAGTATTTAGAAAGTCTAAATTGAATATTATTATATTAAACTTAAAGTAATATTAGGTACCGCATGTATGTATTTTATTTATTTATGAAATTACATCATCTACCGTATGACAGAAAGTGTAGATACACCCAAAAAGTTCAAATCCATGTAAATATGCTTTTTTTTTTTTTTTTTGGAAGATATTGTGAAGAACCAAAGTACCAAATAACACTGAAGCCCAACAAAATGACACGGAGGTAAGCATCAATCCTTTAAGATGTCTCTGGATCCAGACGTCTAGATCGACACGCTGCGGTCAGCTGCACTCATGCATTAGAGCCGTGTCCACTCACACTTCTTCAAGACAACTAAAACTCTTCATACTCACAGGAAACATCAGCGCAGCGTAATGCTTTCCTCTTCAGCCGAGATCTAATTAAAGCTTAACTGAATTAAAGTCCATTAGAGGACATTAGCGAGGTGAAGGAGGAACGGCTCAGTACGGAAAGTGTTCCTCTTCTGATTTAGGGACTCTCCTCTTGCGCTAATATGTCTTAGATCAGGAGGAAATGTCGACTCGTGATTGCAGAATAAACATCATGTGAGATGCTAATGGAGAGAAAGCGATGCTCTTACCGTTCGACGTCTCACTGTCTCAAAGTTATTGACCTCTGTCCCCCTCTGATTCAGTCCAGCTCTGAAATTAACTTAATAACGGACAAACACAAAGAACAACTACCTTATTTAACGGTCTAAACTTACATACCGCACATGCAATTGACAGGGAACAATTAGACCCAGCGTAATACGACCAATCCAGAATTATGGCTGCTTCCTTCTGTCAGACTGTCAGAAATAAATAAAGAAGGTAAAAGAAATCTATTGATTTTATCTCAGAAGCCTGAATGATCTCACGTTGCTCTCTGGACAGCTAGGATTGAAGTTTCTGTAGGAAACAAGCCACTGTAATTATGACTTAATGCATGCAGCAGATTAATGTGCATTTCTTCTGTTTGTCTGCAGATCAACTCTGCTTCGCTGCCTATAGATTGTCACCTACTTAGGGAGCATCCTGTGCCTCATAGAATGTAAACATGACTGATTTAAGACACCCTCCATAGACAGCAACTTAGTGCACAAATCCAAACCCACCCTCACTATTACGAGACAGAGTTTGGCATCTGTGTGTCGATCATTTAAAGCTGGAATAAACAGAAATAAACAACCTGCACAAATTTTATTCTAAGTCTAGAATTCTAAGACTTTATTATGAGGTATGATTTGTTAACATTAGTTCAATTCATTAGTTTTAAAGAACTAACATTTGAATAATGTTAACGTCAACATTTACTGATCAAAAGTTGCATAAGTAGTGACCTAACATGTTGACAAAGCCTAATAAATACTGTCAAATATATTGTTTATTATTAGTTCATGTTAGGTAATGAATACTTATTTTATTGATTTGTCTGTCAACTTGATTGGAATATATATATATATATTAATGGTAATTCATGTAAATGGTCAAATAATTAATTTCTCTTTGTATTTTTCAATGTATTTTATATTTATGTGTGCTAAATAAAAAGGCACAAATGTCAGCACATTACTCCAAAACGCCCTCAGACCTCAGAGTTTTAAAGAATAAGTATATCTTTGAGATGTGTGTGATGATTTATAATGTCCACTAGTTAGGCAGCTCAGTAGATCTGACTGAAAGTGAGTGACATCAGGTCAGTTTGTGATTGTGGTTGGCCTTCACTTAAGACATTTCACAGCAGCGGTCGAATACCAAAGATGCATATAAAAGATGCTTTCTGATATATCAAATTTGTTTTCACTAAAACACAACTGAATCTGTCTTGTGTGAAATTATGGTTTATCACAAGATGCTTGCTTCAGAGTGCATTAAAGCGTATATATATATATATACATATATTAATTTGACTATTTATTTTTTATTATACTGTATTTAATCATCCTCAGGGAACTTTCTAGTGGTTTAGAAGTGTTTTAGTGAACTGAGTACGAATGAGCCTTAAAGTGACAGCACAAGTAAAAAATCTAGCATTATTCATTAAACAGACCTTTTCTATTCTGTGAAGAACAATATAAATGTTCTTTGGGATGTTTTCACAGAACAAAGAAAAGTCCTACAGGTTTGTACTGCCATGATGATGACAGAATAACCGCGTGTGTGTGTGTGTGTGTGTGTGTGTGTGTGTGTGAACTATCTCTTTAACTCTGCCTCTGTCTTTGACTCTGTCTGTAATCTGTCAGGTTCCAGCTGACCAGACTCTATTAAATCGGCGTGAGGTCTGCGGAGCCAGCCCTGACCTGAGCACCTGTCCTCTCAGGCGTCGCTGCATTAATGCTGATGATCTCACAGCGGTGCGAGAGGAAGAGCTATTTCAGCGCTCACGCTCTCATTAACATCACACTAATGCAGCGTCCTACCGCTTCACACACACTCCAGCTAGAACACACACAACACCCGGCCTGTGTGTGTGTGAGTGCACTGACCTCGATAAATGTTTGTGAACGGCCTGTTTTATCCTGACTGCAGTTGAACCAGAACCTCATTATCATTAACCCCGAACCCTCAAACTGATAAACACAAACCACACAACACTAAACACAAACCGTTCATTACTAACTCTTAAAGGGACAGTTCACCCAAACATCAAACTTTGACTTGTGTTTGACTTAGTTTTTAGTAAAGGTCATTTTGGACAGAAATGTCATTTTGGGATGAGCTATCAAAACTTCTGCACTATTTACGATCGAATGCAAAACTGTGAAGTAACTGATGTGATCTGGAGCAGATTCTAAAAATTTTAAAAATGTGATAATCAAGTTAGGTTAAAAGTAATTTTATTACAGTACTAATGTGCGTGTAATGTAATGGATTACAACTAACTAACTATTTAGTGACTGAAGACACGGAGGATTAAGTTTGGTTCTGAAGGGAAACACGCTCTTGATCAACTGAAATACATTTATGTTTGCGCGAATCCTTCATGATCTAGCCTCACCTACAGAAGCAGTGAGTATAATGTCCTTTAATGAATCTTTGCAAAGCGCCTTTCCTAATTAGCTAATTAGCAGGTTTCACTTAGCCTGGCTTCCACGACTATAAAGCTCATACGAGCTTTGTCTGGCCAAGGTACCTTAGGCGGACTTAACCGGCGTCCATCAGATGCCTCTGTATACTACAGGATGAATCTACAACCAATCAGACAGTTCATTCTGATGACGTATGCGTAGCAATGGAACCTGAAGCCACCGTAACCTTCATTAAACCAGTAGGAAAATGTCTTTACTTACTTTAATTACTTCTGCTCTGTTTTCAAAGAAAAGCTGTCTTGAAAATTCCTCAGAAAAGCTGCAACAGCAGAGTCGAACGATTGCACATGCCATGTTTGGAATGGTTCTCAGACGCATGAACTGCTGCGTCATCGCGTTACACCTGCCTCAGTCATGCCAGGGGGGAGAGCTTGTTTCTCAATGCTTCCCATTTGTTGGGGGATCTGAAATGCTCTAAGACGGCAGCTTTCACCTACAGAAGCAGTGAGTATAATGTCTTTTAATGAATCTTTGCAAATCACCTTTCCTAATAATGTGCTAATTAGCAAGTTTCACTATGAATATGGATAAAAAAAGATCCTCTTAGAGCGTCCGGAAAAGAGGGGCGGAGTCAGCGGAGCTCGTGAAGATTTAAAGGGGAAGTACACAGAACAGATTGATTTCAAAAGAGCTGTTTATGAGCTGTTCATGTTTATTACATTTTTATGCTGTTTATTGTTGATGATCGCATTACTTTTCATTTGCATCTGATTACAAATGAGATCCCTTATTTCTGCCTCTTCCTTGTCTGTGTTTTTGATCTCATTCAAGAGATGCTTAATAGTCCCCCCTAGTGTATAACACTGAGAATGTTTGTCAGGAAACATTTACAATGTATTCTGCCAAGTATCTGCTTGTCCCCAATATCATTTTTTAAAGTTTAGTACGAATAATAAAAAAGTATCTTCAAAAATGGAAAAACCCCACAAGCCCTCAACAGATGAAATACCACTGCGCCAAAATCTAGTTTGAACCTTAGTTTTGCTGCCAATGATCCAGGGTCCACAGAGACAGCTGTCATTGACTGGGCGGGTTGGATCAGAGGCTATGGAGAGACAGATCAATCAGCGCAGGAGAGATGAAACTGAATAGACTCCCTTTCCAGGGCACTATTGAACTGTTATTTAGCTTCCCCTCCAATGACTGCTCACACAATCCCACAGTCAATAGTAACGTAAGATTCAATAATCTCAGGTTAGTCGTTCCTTAATTAGATTCTAATGCGCTAAAGTGCTCTACTTTTTTTGACAACAAACGTCACATTTAGGGAAGTTCAACGTAAATTACTTGTGTCTCGTCAAGCAGTTAAGCTCGAGGCTCATGTAAATGTTCAATTACTGAGGATGTGTAAGGAATGCTATGTCAGGGATGACAACTCACAAACAGGTTGCTGTGAAAGACAAAAATGATTTAAAATAAAATAAAAAATAAAATGATTTTTTTCTATTAAAACTGAGCTTGACAGTGTCCTTGTGGAAGTTACTACAACAAAAATAATGCATGCATCATCATAAACACAAGTTGTTTCCAAGCAAATCAATTTGACTTAAAAGTGTAAAGGTTAAATACTGCATTAACAAACAGCACTGAGGTTGACAGGCAAATTTCCTTTAAGACCTTCTGTAGAGTTTTTCATTGACCCACATTTCCGCGAGACAATGTCGCAATATCTCCCCCGCGTCTCTCGCAATCAGTATAATATCATTCTCATGAGCTTCCGCGCTCAGCTAACAATTGTCCTCTGTCGCGAGATGGAAACAGACAATATTAACAGCTTTTGATGGCTCTGCAGGGAAGATACAGTGAGTTTTAAAGCCCACTTCACCGCATGCTAGCACTTCAAACAAACCGAAAAATGGCAGTAATCAAACACAGCATTAGCTCTTGCAGAGGACAACTGTGCTGTACACTGGTATTTCACTATGCCTTATATACAGGATCTTATTCAACCATATTCATTTTTAACTTCAAAAGACTTCTACATCTACATGTCTACTATGTTTTATGAGATTCGTCCAATTTATCACAATAAATATTGGGTCACACTTTATATTAGGTGGCCTTATGTATTTACTTCATAAAATGTACTTATTGTGGTCATATTGTATGCACAAGTGTTACTGGATTCCTTTGATTTCTCCTTTAAACATTCTTAATTTGTTCATATAAGTTCAAGAAAATCACTTAATTTTGAGGCATGACACATGAAACATATTTTGACAATCATTTTAACAGTGTGAACACTTTCTTCAAAGATGAGTCACATGTTAGACTAGGGGTCATCAAACTAGATCCTGGAGGGCCGGTGTCCTGCAGACTTTTGCTCCAACTTGCCTCAACACACCTGCCTGGAAGTTTCAAGTATACGTAGTAGACCTTAATCAGCTGCTTCAGGTGTGTTGGATTAGGGTCGGAGCTAAACTCTGCAGGGACACTGGCCCACCTAGACTGAATTTGTTTGACCCCTGTGTTAGACAGACCTTGGTTTTGTTGCTGGAGTGTCTCTGTGAGGTCCTGTAGGTGCAGCAGAAGAAGACCTCCAGCGCCTAACAGTAGCAGGAACCAAAAGGAGCATGGGAGTCTCATGACCGCTGATCGCAAGGACCTCCTTCTGCCTCCACAGCCGGCCTCCAGCACCTTACACTCTACCCACATCACGGCCTATGACGCACGGCCCTGATGGTGAGACCTACACATCCACATGCACAGGAAAAAAACACAGGGCCTTAGCAACCAGGGCAGTCATTACTGTTATACTTCTACAAGACGAGCTAAACAACAAGCTTAGAGTCAGGAACTACAATTTTTTAGGGTGCTTTTTGAATACCTTCCAGCATCCAGACAACTACAGTTGCTAAAACACAGGTTCAATATGCGAGCCCTGGCACGATGCATTGAGGTGGTTTAGAATTGAAATATCTGTGGACTGTTACTACAAGCTAATGCGATATCATTTTGGAAATATGCCCTACACCAAATCCAACACCAAACCTACCCCAAAAATGCAAAACTGATATTATAAGTTTAAAGTCATAACATGATATTATTCAAGTAAGTGTGCAAAAATCACACTTTATTAATCAAAACTCAGTAAATATTGTGTGTAAAGGAGTAAAATGTGTCAGAGTTTTACTGCCTCTAGTGTTCATTTATTTTGGAAACTGCAGTGATATGTAGGTGCAAACTAAATCTAGTTCAATTCTGCTGTTGGGACTGTTGAAAACTTTTATTAGTTTCAGTCATTTAAAATTGAAAAGGGACAATGGGCAGTTTGAATTGTGAATGCTTATTTCTGTATCTCGCATACTACAATGCGCATGCATTTATATAAATAGTGTGTTGTGTTTCGCAGATTTATCTGATGAATATTTTGCTGACTGTATATTCTGCAATGTCCCATTTCCCACAAGAGAGGATGCAGGCAGAGAATGAGAAAGAGAGAAAGGGAGGCACATTTGTGTGTCGAGTGTGTGTCGGGTTTGCTGTTCTCAGCAGGTGAGAGCAGCATAAGGAATCATGTGCTCTGAGCCTATAGGGACCTGAAGCCTACACAAAACATCTTGCCCTGCCTGTTCCACGTGTATCCTCTACACTCTGTGAGATTAGACTGCCTGACTCAACCGACCCACACAAACATAAATTCTTATTACAAACATTCATCATAGAATGTGCCTCACGAAGCTTAACACCAAACAAATCTGGTGCACTGAGGAAGAAATTATAGACTGATGTGAATTAATTTGCTTTTAACATTATTATTAGGACTGTGCATAATAGCATTAAATGGCATTTCTCGCAAATGCAAAATAGGGTCTGAAACTCTTTTTCAACAAATAGCAAAAAGAGGGGCTTAACCTTCAGAAAAAGTCCACTTCAAGAGGTCAAACTAAATTTTACATAGATTGTTTTATTTTCCATTCATTTTATATGAGGTTTGCAAACCTGTAACTCAATATGTGACATGTCTAAATATATGTAAGCGGTATATATGTATATGTATATTTTAACTGGTCCCATGTCATCAGAATAAATCAGAGCCAAGCAATTACAAAAATTATTTTTTATCATTGTAAATGTAGCTTCATTTGCTTTGCAAAGTCATTTTCATTTGCTTGAAAGCATGTTCCATTCAGCACTTAAATGTAAGTGCCACATTTTCCACTGTAAAACCAAACATCAAGCCTTTGCCAGATGGAAACCGGCCTTATCATCTTCCCACATCAAAACACCAAAATTGCAGCTTGATGTGTACAGTCACATCTTTGAAGGCAATCACGGCTGAGGTGATGAGGGTTAGATTTCTTTAACAACAGCTTTGAGTAAAAAAAGCACCCCATGCACCTGCTCCTTCATCTACACCCCCTTTCCTTTTATCTAAGTTTGATTGCTTTTCCCTGGATTGCTCCACTTCCCCCATTACCCCAGTCCCAGGATATTGCTGATCCCTGACCTGTATGATAGTGGGATTTAAAAAGGTCTTGAGTAGCACAAGGAAACCTGTGGATGTAATCTAGAGCTGCTCTCCTCACTAAGAGCCAGAGGATCTTCTGCTAATGAAAGCAGCTCTCTCACCAGATGCTACCCTGCCTTTTAATATCTTAGATTTGACAGGCACTTGTGATTATACTTCTAATTCAAACCCAAGTCAAAAGGGCTACAATTCCCCCCTTTGACAGTTTTTATAATTATTGCTTTTATTAAGCGAGATCTCTTATGCAACTGTTGTATTTGCTCATTAGTCAGATTTTTACTTTTTATGCGAAATATGGAAATAAGATGGTTGGATCATTTTAAAGTTATTCTTTAAAGAAGTCACTTTACATACGTTTTATTTTAATTACCATGTGGCCAAAAAAGAAGGGGTCTCAAGCTCAGTTTAGGGTTTAGGGAATAATAAAATAATAAGTGCTTTCAAAACAAAAATTATTTTTCCCCCTTGTAAAAGCTGGTTAATCACAATTATTCAGGCTCACATCTAAAGTAGCAATGAAAAAAACAAAACAAAAATAAAATAAATATTTTTTTAAATTCTGTTTTATACATAAGTATTGTTTTATTTTTCTAAGAGGATGACTTTGAGGGGTTCACCGCATCAAAACGTGTGAAACCTCCTAACTAAAGTGAGTCAAAACGTAAAGTCATTTCAGAGGTGGAGCAAATTTTTACATTCTTCATCTACATTTCTTTTACAGTTTAAAGGTAGATTCTTGTTCCAATGTAAAAGTTGTAAAAACCAGACACCTTATTGTGGATTTAAATTATTCTTTATGGTCAGAAGAAGACAAACACATTAATATTGTTTCAAATCAAGAAACATGTTTGTGTTGCCTAATAATAATTTTAATAATAATAATACAAATTATTAATAAAAATTTAATTTGTCTCTTAGAAGTACACATTTGATAGTAGCTTGAGTTCGGGTACAGATTGTTGATTTATGTTCATTATCAAAATCAGTAATATAGAAATAATATATATGAAATAGCTATTTCAATATTATATGTTGAGTTATTCATTTTTTAAATGTTTTTAATTTTATATCATTAACCATTTTATCCCTTAGTACCATACATTTAGATCATGATAATCACAGTCAAACTCCAAATATAGCACCTTAATACCATGGTAAAAATGTAATATGGTTTTTAGATATTTGTATGAGAAAAAACTAAAAGTAATTATATTTTATTACCCCTCTTCCGCTACATGTAATACATGTCTACATTAATTAATTTGCATTTGAGTGAATAAAGAGTCCGAGTGGCATGCTGCAAGTGACTAGCCCTTTTTTGTTCCACCTTTGCCACAAAAACATTACATTAAACACTTATCAAACTCTTGTTATAGTTTATCGAGGAATTTTTTACCACTCAGTAATTATCATTATTGATTTATCACCCAGCCCTATTTTAACATGCACCTGTGATGCAATTAGACCATGAGCTTGTATAAAGAAAGTAAACAGGGTCCATTTGGATTATTCTGTCGAGCCTGAAGTCACATGATAGTGCTAATAACTGTATATAATTTAGAGACAGCACAGTGACTGCTTTCAATCATTAATGATTGCAGCTTGGTGGAAATTTGAAAGTTGTAACCACATCACAGATTCGCGAAGACCAGATGTGCGCAATTACCCATCATAAATTAAATCTGTGTATT
Source organism: Enteromius thamalakanensis (assembly GCA_032357475.1). Lineage (NCBI taxonomy): Eukaryota > Metazoa > Chordata > Actinopteri > Cypriniformes > Cyprinidae > Enteromius > Enteromius thamalakanensis. The sequence goes on from JAUCMT010000059.1 coordinate 10,011,638, forward strand.
TACATAAACAGACAACATCAAATTTGTCTCACTTGTCTGGACAGCTGTTAATTGCAAAAGATGCAAGGTTGTGTAGAAGTAACATGGGCTGCAAATTGAGTTCTGCAAAAGATTAGTTCCTAGTAAAGGTAAGTTAAAAAGTGCATCGACTCTTGAACTACTGGTGTATCCAATCCGAGCTTCTGTATGCTGTGTAGTGTCACATTAACATTCATTACAGTGACAGATGGAGGACATACTCGCAAATCAATACCACTGTAAGCTCCCCACCGTCTCTCTCACCCCCCTCCCACTCCGCGTCCCTCCTTGCCGAACACACATTCATCATTGCTCTGAATATTATACCTCACTTTTGCAATTATTACCCCATTGAATCAGTACTCTGAAATTAGAAATGATTAAAACCATTGATCCAGTTTACAACATTCAAACGGAGCAACCATATTGCATTGATTTGTCAACATAATCTCAGTGTAATCTTATTAAAAAAGCAGCGTTTATCTTCACAAGCTTTTTTGAATAATTATTCCCTTTCCAAGGTAAAATCATTTTAGTATGATTCTCTGTGCTCAGATAGTTTGGTTCAGACTGGGATTTGTCCAGTAATTTCAATAACCAAAACAAAACTAAAACATATTTGCTTTCCTTACATACATTTTATGATTAGTAAATTCAAGTTATCAAATAAAGTTTCTAACTACAATACAATTACTGATTGTCTCTAAAGTCTTCTGACAGCTTTGGAGGACCCAGTGACCTCAAAACCTTTGGATTAATGGATTATGGTATCTACTTAGCATTAAGGTTATTTACTTGCACTCGAAAATCAACAAGCATGGCTAAATGTACAATCTGAATCATAACCCACCCTTTTTTTGAAAAGTGATGAATCTGTACACTAACCCAAATGACTTGATTTTACAATAACTTTTCCTCTCTAATCATATCAAAATGGTGAAATAAATCACTCTCGCCGCACAGACAGAAATCAATTGATCTTTATATAAATGAGATATGGCACTCCTTTCCATTATTAACTTGGCTATCAAAAATCTGCTTTCATGCCCACTTGTGCATTTATCTTCTATACGTACGTTACATCAAAGAAGGGGATCCTTATCCTTGAAATATTCTCTAACACACTTCCTTAGGTATTACTGGATTGAATGAAAGATGTCTCATTACAGTGATTCTCTCACACTGAATAAAAATGATACTGCGGCATGCATGACTCATGGCTCATGCTTTCCAATCATACAGGGTTTTTAGGATTAAGTGATTCCCAACCAGCGGTATGTGTACACTAGGAAGTATTTAATGATGTTTAAATATAAACAAATTTAGGACAAGCATGTGCGAATGATTAAGTGCAGTTGACTCGTTCCCTAATCAGCCTATTATCTTATTATCCTATCAGAGCTAAGAGATTCTCCTTTAAATAGAGCTAACTTTCGTTCCCCTGCATCTTGTACTTTGTATCCCTCCACCGCCCCTTTTACCACCTCTAGTCCTAGATTACCTATGATAACATTTGTCCATCTTTATTTCAGATCTAAAGCATACCGGTACAAGAAACAGTATGGTGATTTCTTCATCGGAGATCAGATCACCTGATCAAACTCCATGGACAGATCACCTGCATTCATCATGAATCCATTACTCTATCTAACATGCAATTAATCAAACTGAAGATGAGGTGCCGGGCGTCCGGTTCTCCCAAGGTTTTCTCCATTCCTCAAGGTTGGAGTTTTGGTTCCTTGACACTGTCGCCTCTGGCTTGCTAAGTTGGGGAGCAGACTTATGTCATTATAGTGTGACGGCTTCAGGATAAACAGGAAGAGCGGTGCAATCGCTGACCGCAATGGAGTCCATAGCTCTGTTTACCTTGTGGATAGTAATTTTTAGTCGTTTGGTCTGTGGTGGTCCACAGCCCTCCAGCACGGTTAGCGCTCACACTACATGCGAATCGCGCCCGAGTCCAACTGAACCATGCTCTGGCACACCTCTTCCAAGCGGGCCAGGGACAGCTAAACAAACGGTTCAGAGCACTCACAACAGTCAAACGAACAGTCCAATGCATGGTTCAAACTGCCTAGTGTGAGTACACTCTTAGTCGTAGATCGATAGATCTCACCTTCCTCTCAGTGTAAGGGGGGCAACCCTCGCTACCCTCAATTAAAATCCCTAGGACTCGGAGTCCGCCCACCTCCCGGCCTTCTCCCCGGACAGTAAGCCAAACAGACTCTTTCTATTTGAATATTAATGAACAAGAATACTGACTTTAATCTAAAACAGATATAAACAAATACAGAATTTAAAGATACATATAAATTAATAATAATGAATTAACAATGTTATTAATTGTTATTGCTGGTGTTCTTAATAATATTTTTAGATATTTAATGTTTGTATGTCTATTAATATAAAATAAAAAATAATAATATTTTGATGACCGTAAAAGCATACCTGTAGGAAACATTTATTTTTATAATCATCATTATTAGTGTTGTTATTAATCATACATATATTAACACTAATAATAGCAATAATTCTTATTACTAATAGTAGTTCTAAGTGATTATTTTTATTTTATATTATGTTACATTACTTTTTGTAACATTTTAAGTCACTTTTTTATGCATGACAAGTATATGGACACCTGAGCCATACTTTATATGTTTTACATATGTAATGTAAGAATATTTGATTAAGATAAATCATAAAAAAATAGAAATGCTTCTCAAAATCAAGATTAAAAGGAGCACTTTCTGGTCTGAGGGTTGCTAGTAAACTATGGGGTTGTGTAACATACATAAAAGCCTGGGAATCACCATATTCTGGATATTCAGTAAAAAAGAAACCTAAATAAAAAAGTTTTTGTCCAATCTTCCTCTGCTTGGGAAGAACTGTATTGATTCCCAGGCATGTGTGATATTAACCTGCTTGGATTAATGATTGGAGACCAGCCAAAGCCTTTTCATTTACAGATCACAGCATTTTTTCATTAAGTAAACTGCTGCTAGAACATGATGGAGGAAGGGCTGTGATTACTTGGGGATCAAAGGAAGGACAGAGAGGGAGGTTAAACCTGGTCCTGTGTGTACACTGAACCCTGATCCATCAGCCGCCTTCTGCATGGATATACTGAATAATCTGTAAAAAAAGAATATGAATCTCAAAAATCCCCTCAATTTCTTTCTCGTCTCATCTCGACTCTAAAATCTATGCCCACCCATTTTGGTTTCATAAATCAAACACACTGGCTCTGTATTTGCAGACAGTTGATTGTAGGCTATATTTTATAATCCATAGCTGTCACCCATCAGTAATTACTAGCACCACGTGACTGTTAAACTGGGATTTAGGGTGATCTGTTTATTACAAAACGCCTTGTCATGAGGTACAGACGATCTTTCAGACGATCAGTCATTAGAGTGCTGTGTGGTGTACAGATTATGCATTATGGGAACCTTGAGCATTCATTATTTAGTAATTCATTGTTATTGCATTTCTGAAAAGAATTTACTTTTATATCATTTTCATTTACATAATTTATGCATGGTGTTTAACTTTTTAAAAACTATACTTTTCAATCGTTGTCCTTAAGTTTATGTGTACATTTAAATACAGCACAGAAAATGATTTATTAACATTTATCAGACTTGATTTGTTGCCCAGCTTCACACAGACACTAGCAACTTGGGCATTATCTGAAATAACAATTAAATAACAATATAACAATATACAAATGCGATAATTCGAACTTCATTTAAATTCCACATATATCCTTAATGAAATATTTTAATGAAATTATAAATCATATAACAGACTTTTTTTTATTTTAATCAAATTAAGTATGGCGTCGAATTAGATGCAACCTGCTGAGTATATATTTGCTAATGTCCTAAGAGACTCACTGCCATAGTAACCGGCCCCATGTGAGTCTCCAGATGCTACTGCCTGCCACTGCTCTCACTCAGGTTCTTCTATCCTTCTACTACCCATTGACCGTACCCTGATTTTTCAAGCTATACGTGTAGTTGTTGATCCTAAAACAATAGGATCATGGTTTTAGTCATCATATCCTAAATATAAGGGTGGTTAAAGAAATGGTTTACTTGTAAACCAGCAGATCCTCTGCAGTGAATGGGTGCCATCAGAATGAGAGTTCAAATAGCAGATAAAAACAATACTCCATAAGTAAATGGCACAAATCCAGTCCAACAATTAAAGTGAGAATCTGAAGGATTGTAAGAAACAAATAAATTACTAAAACATTTCCAATGCTTCTGTCTAAAATACACAGAAGTCTATATAATTCATTATGGTAAAAAATAATTATTCTTTGTTGTGCACTCACATCAAAATCTATCAACATATTTGTTTAAAACAGTATTTGATGGTTTTATCACTTGTACATTGTGCTTAATCTGCGCATATTTCTCTCCTGATTCGGTACATACAACTTTTTCACAAGAAACAAATATCATGGATAAAGACTCGTATTTTACTACGGAAGTTATTAACATCTTGATGGATTTGCTCATTACAAACATGCAGCTTTTTCCCCTCACAAGATGTTAACTAATAGACTGGAGTGGATTTTTGGGATGTTTTTAGTAGCTGTTTCTTCTCCGACAGCACCCATTCACTACAGAGCATCCATTGATGAGCAAGTGACATAGCCTAATGCTATCTGTTTCAATGACGAAACCCATCTACATGTTGGATGGACTGAAACCTAAGATTAACTTTGAGTTAATCTCAAATTTTCATTTGTGTGAACTACTCCTTTAATAGTTGGCTTGTTTGTTTGATGTTTATCCAGCAACACATGACCACGACCCAGAAGAAAATTCTCATCCAGGTCCTCTTCTAGCACTACAAGTTCTCGTCTAACAAAATGATCAGTGCTGACAGGTCAGTCATCACTATGCCTTGCTCTCCCTCTCTCCCCTGTCATCTTGTGACCGGCCTCATGTTGTGACAGTGTAAATTACATCAGTCACTGCACTGGGGCGAACACACGCTCGTGCACTCATCCGATACACACGTGAAACACACTCTGCTTGCTTACTACGTAATACCGACTGTGTTTTAACAACTCGAGTTCTTTCCTTCTGACACACACAGATGCACACACACACAGAGCTCAGCACCATATGTTGACCTCTCTTACACATGAGGTGCTCTAGCCCTGGAGGGAAATAAATTACACACTAATATTACTGTGCAGTGGCACGCTTCTCCAAAAGACAGATGTTTACTCGGGATGATCTTTAAACAACAGCCCCAGACTTTTCACATATTTCCTTTTCCTTAATGCTGTTCAAAGCTTGCTCTCCCTTAAGCGAAAAATATATCGCTGCTGGTCGAAGTCAGTTTCTTCGCCTCCCTAATATAAATGTTAAATAATTTTACAAATTAAAAATCCCAAATACAAAAGGAGTACAATTTGCAGATTAACGCATTAACACATTTTGCTGTGGTAGGTAGGAAAGGGTTTTGTTTTTACCCTTTATGTGGGTTGCCTTGACAGTGGAAAACACATTGCATTATGCTTGATCTTCAGTCGTTGCGTTAATTAGCAAAAACGAAGTGAGCACTGCTATATAAAGCCTTCTGAATGTATGGTTCTAAATGGCAGGAAATCTATTCTTGGAGCATTCCACTAATGACGCACTCTTTGGTGTCCTATGACTTTTTCTAATGCATTACAGACACAAATACCGCACATCTAACATAATATGCTTGCACGAAAAATTACAAATTAAAACCAATTTTATTGTTTCAAGATGTTTTAAAACCATGTGTATCGTGCAGATGAGCCACTTGGAAAACTTGGAAAACAGATATCCTTTGAGCAGAGTTGCCGTCAGGTGAGACACAGGCCTGCAAAATATGTGACCCATTCTCAATGAAAAAGTGTCCAAGCATGATCGCTCAAAAAAAGTTTTGCTCAGCAAAACTGCTTAAAGAGTCCCCTGTGTATCATCAGTGTAAGAAGACCTCTTCCACATGCAATATCCCTCAGTGGCATATTTAGGTTCTACTTAAATGCTCCTGGATATGAGAGATGGTCATTCTGTGAATTTATCTTCTTGGGAAAAGGTTTTTACAGCGACAGCTGTCAGCTGAAAGACAGTGAGTTTGTTTGTTCAACAAGTGAGCAACAGTAACTAAGAGAGGGGCGGGCTTTGTATAATTGTTATATAATCCAATGCAATATTCCTTACGTTTATGACATCTGAGAAGTAAGATCGTCTTAACACTTCTACAGCCTAATGAAATGACAAGTGAAATTTGAACACAAATTGTTGTGTTGACTTCTCTCTCTCTCACACACACAGGGCCCAATTTTATACCCTGCTCATGGAAAGCATGTTTAAATGAATTATTTAAGAATAAAAATATAAGATATGCATTGGAAGATCTACACCTAGCAGTCTTCATAGCTTTACCCTGTATCGCCTATGTCACCAGCCTATATTCCATTCAGACAGTGTGACGAGCAGATCTTTTGAATGTCAAACCCCTCATCCTCTCAGGGCCTGACTAATCATAAAGAGTGAGAACTTGTCTTTTTACCTTCTCTCGGAGCTTTCTGATTTTGTCCTTGACATTCAGACAGCTGAGTCTGTCATGAGGCTCACAGAGGAATACTGTGTGGGTGCGAGGTGTGTGGGGCTGAAGAGCTGGTGAAGACTTGCGTTAGTGTGGGAATGTGTGTGTGAGTGTGTAATTCCAGTTTGGATTCTCTGCAGCTATTATAAAACATTAAAGTGATACTCCGTCAAGCAGGGCTGAACTGCTGTCTAAGTAATTACTGCAGTGCTCTGAGAAGATAAATTGATATTATACTGTTGAGTTACTAGTCCACTTTTGAATACAACATGCATCATATGTCTGTGAAAATCATTCAATTACTGTAGCACTACAGAAGTCAATAACGTGCACCAGTCCATAGAGCCCTGTGAGGTTTTAATAACAATTCATTACCTCCATAGTTCCAGATGAAGAAAACACAACAGATTTAAGTCTTTGGAAGGGCTGCACGATTTGGGAGAAACTCTGATATTTAAATGTAGGTTCGCTGTGGCCAAAATTGTGAGATTACACATGTACATTTAATAATAGCACATAGGAATTATTTTTATTAAAAGTAATAATAAACATTACTACTATTTACTAAGTAAAATATTTTTTTTCCAATTCCGTCCCTATTATAAGTAATTGTGCAGTTCTTTTTTTTTTAAATAAACAATGGCAATGGCACCGAATTGAACCTAAGAAGAACTATTACTGTTAATATGTTTGGTCTACAATAAACAAAAAGCAGCAAAAGATAATGGCAATTCAAAAAGTATGCACCACAAACATATTTACAGGGTATGATGGAAAACAACTAGGATCCCGTCATCTTAAACGCACCGAGTGTACAGCCAAAACAGAAACCAAAGTGATTTCTGTTCTTAAGTGGTTGTTTTAAAATGTTACGACTCTCTGCGGCCTCTCCAAACAGCAAACATCCATTAGTATAATGCTAAAAAATGCATGAGTTGTCCCACAAGTATTATTTCCACAGAATTCAGGAGGCTATAATATAGGCAATTTCTATGGCAGTGGAAGTAAAAATAACCCTCTGTACAGATCAGGGTGAAATACAGAAGAAACGGTTATTAGACATGGTGATCCTGTAATAACCAAATGTTGGGAAGCCAATCAAAGCAATCCCCTTGTGGCGGAAAAGAGGATCTTTGACATTTATAATTCACTCGCTGGGTGAATAGCTGATGATCCAGATTAAAGATTAAACCTAAATATATTTTTCAGATAGATTTGATAGATTAGCCATGTAAAGTGACTTTAAATAAATATTTTGGGTTCAGTAAAAATTAAGCTTAAAAGAAAGCAATTAAAGTGAATGGTGACAAAGCTTCATAGTAAAATACTAGCCATTATAGCCACAAACAAAATGCAAACATATGTGCAATACAATTCCTTACTAATATTTGTGTAGATGCATATTCAATTTTAGCTCTAAAATTAAACCATTTTATCTAAAAAGATATACAGTTTACATTAATTCTAAATAAATTCAAACTTTTTTTTTTACAATAAGCTACATAAATGTTATGTTTTATATCCTCCAATACATGGCCCCCATTCACTGTTTTTTCTTTATTTTTTGTTTTCTTTATTTTTATAAGAATAAGGGTAAATAAAGTGAAAAGTCATTTTAAAAATTCAGCAGTAATTTCATTTCATCAAATTACTTTTATGAAAGCTTTTTAGTACGATTTATGACACAATGCATCTAATGCAGAATTCCAGGTAAAAACATATTATATCAATATCAACCACTCGTTAATCGTTAAAAAACACACATGTGCTAGGTTTTGTCCTCTGTGCACATCTATTTCTTAACTAGAAGCTGGCATGTCACCATCCTATTTATAGCCTGCCGAGAAATAATTCAAAGGAATCAGAGTGAAGATCTCTTAAATCTTCCCTTTCACAGTCCTACACAGAATGAAAAAGAGGAATGTCTCTTTCTGCCTCAAAAGCCATCTGTATGAGACAGTGAAGCACACCTCTGAAAAGGTGTGAGTTATATCATGAACATCACAGTGATGGATGTGGCATCTGTCGGACAGACAGAACAGCACACACGGCGCTTGTTTCCAACTGTGACGGGCAATAAAAAATTTACGCTCTTTTTCCAAAAGAACTTTCAAAAGTGAATTTAAATGCAGGTTGGAATAAGAACGAAATTCTCTTAAAGAGACAGTACACCCAAAAATGACAACTCTTGTCATTCTAACGGATTTTCTTTGCAGTCACCATTCACTTTTTATTTTATGGAGAAAAAGATTAAATGGTGAATGACTGATGCTTTTTGAAAGGGGTTCTTATGCAGACGGAAGTCAGACGGAGACAATCGAAGACAGACTTTTAGGCAAACTATGCCTTTAATCCAATTCAAAATAAATACACAAGCGTCGTTTAAAAACACCGTCTTGCCTTAGTAAGACTTGAGTCCAACAGATGCTTAGAAAGCCGACTTGTTCAACTCGTTAAAGTGACATTCATCATTTCCACTTGAACAACCCATCGAATTAAGCAACATTACTGCCCTACAGTCACACAATATAAGTAATTGCCAGCCAAACTACAGATAACGTACTGACTGCGTTTCCACTTCTTCTCACAATTTCTGTCTCCTCACTCACTTCTCCTCAGCACCGCAGTCCAGACTCGGACATTTGTACTTTCTAACCTCTTTGAAGCTCAAATTTCTGGCCTGGAGCATCTATTTCTACTCTTTGCTGTAGGAATAAACCGTTAGCACACGCAACACTTACCTCAACAATCTTCATAAGGCTGAAATGTGCCGCTGTAGGCGCTTCACTTCGTTTGGGCTGGCTGAATTCAGTGGTTCAAATTTCAGTAGCGAGTTAGTAACTGAAGCATGGCACGTAAATAAAACGTAGCCCGCGATAAAACGCCTATCTGCTGTCGGAGTGTAACTTTAAAACGGCTGCCAGCGGGGCTTGGGGAGATGTGAAACGCTCGCGCGGCGCTCGCGTGTGTTGGGCGTGCGCATCCTGTGCTTCTATTCTCGCGCGCTCTCTAGGGACACCGATGCTGCTGCTGATATTGCCAAGCAACAGCGTCTGTAATAACCCATCAAAGTCTGGCGAAGCTCAAGTTTGGCATGTTTTGTAAGACACGATAGAATTAATTTCTGGTCGTATGCATCGACATTCATCAGCAGAATCGCTCTAGTAAGGTCATTATGTCTTAGTTGGGTAACATGTTTAAGTAACTTTCATAAATATCATTAACAGACATTACATGGCACGTTGCTTATGCTTTCCCCATTAGTTTTAATACACTGGAAAATATTTTATTTGATCTCTTTTTATTTTTTAAACATTTCTCTGTCTCAAAAGGTAAATGTTTCAAAATATTTATTTCTTTAAACAAGATTTGTAGTTATCATATTGCTTCATCATGTTAAAGTTATTAAAAAAGTTTTAGAAATGTTACAAATAAAATTTGATCATAGAATTTTGTCATTTTGTTCATTTTAGCTAAAATGGTTTGGATCAATACAATACAGTGAAGAAGACTACTGTCATCATAACATACATCTTAAATACATTGAAAAATAAACATCAACGTTTCATCAAAACAACTATTTTGAATGCATTGTATTTGAAGAATTACATAATTTTATAAATATTCAGATTAAATGTTGTACCCACACTATTAAAAAAATATATAATAAAAACAAATAAATGACAATGATGATTAATGGCATTTAAACTAACACTGGAAAAGAAGAAGTAATACTAAAGATAAAACTATATAGACGAATATAAAAATATAAATAACTAATAAATATGGTAAAAATCAAACAAACTTGCTTTTTTATATATAAAACATATATTTTTAATATTAACAAAAACAATAGTAGAATCTCGGTGATATTAAAATAACACTTACGTCATCCAAACACACTCTTCATGCTTGTTTACTGGGTGACGGTCTATAAATAAATATACAGTCCATAAATAAATTCCGACTCTGGGGACTAACAGAGATTAAAGGAACATTGTGAATTTATGAAAGGAGAATGATATCATTGTGCAGCACTGCCCTATTTTACCAAGGTATGACAATACAGCAAACCCATTCAACAGTGTATTTATTTATTTATTTATTTATTTTGTTGCATAAGTCTATAACACAATGCAGATTAACCTTTCTCCTGTCGATCAAATTTTATTTATGACATTATTTTGTCTATCGACTTCAGCAACTCTAAAACAATAGACTTCTACCACCAAATGGATTAAATGATGTACCGGAGGCTGTTGTGCTACTCTATCCTGAAGGCACATATTGATTGTTTTATAAATTACTGTCAGTTTACATCATTTCATTTCTTCACTGTCACCATGAGGTAGTGCTCTCTTTTCCTTACAGCAATACATTTCACCTCGCTGCCCACAAGATAACCAATTGGTTTTTTTTATTCACTGCAGAAATAGACAAAGGAATATTGATCTTATGATTCAGGTCTTCTTGTTGCTTAATCCCCACAGCCCTAAAGTTTTCTCCAGTCCCAAATGAAAGGCAATATGGGACATTTTCTTCAAGGTCCTTTACTTGAGCGTAACCATTGACATAGCAGCCCAAGATGATATCTCAGCAGGCTTATTTAAAAGTTACTAAAACACCTTTATGAGCAGCAGATAATAGTAATTGAAGTTACTGCAATGGTTTAAATATCTGTAGAACAAGGATTTTAACTAAAAAACTGACTCTGTTTACTTCCTGGAAGGTATAACATAAGCTAATCTCCTGTCATTCAAAACAATAAAGCCCCATTAATCTTCATAATGCCCAGTGGAAAATGAGGGGTTTTGTCCAGGTAATCACAATGTAGAAGATCCAATAAAAAAAGTGAATCCATATAAACTGAGTGGTTTAATCCATGACTTGGTTTACTAAACATCTATGTTTGTGATGTGCTCTATGTATGCTTGTCGACCATTGTTTAGATGTAAACTAAGTTACTGTGACTTAAGTCATCCGCCATGCTCAACGCACCGCATAAGCAAGCTTTAACGTATTTGACGTAATCTTGTTTACAACCAGGTGAAAGCACGCACGTATATGTGTGTCTAGGAAAAAGCATTCACTTACACACTACTATTCTCTAAAATGGCAGAAGACATAAGTCACAGGAGAAAAATGGTTGAGTACAAGATATTTTTGTTTTCTTTGCTCAAATAAAATTTGACTCATTTCAGTTGTGTTGCTGTCTATGGAGGGGCAGATGGCTCTCTGATCTCATCAAATATATCTTCATTTGTGTTCCAAAGATGAACGAAGGTCTTATATGTTTGAAACGACACGAGGGTGAGTAATTAATGACAGAATTTTCCTTTTTTGTGTGAACTAAGCCTTTAAATAATTAATTTTATGTCTTTATGACCTTATTGGATATTTTAAGTTTTGGTTGCTTGGACAGACACCTTAGGTTTCATCAAAGTCATACATGTTTATATTAACATGAAGACGAGTAATGATGGCCGAATTTTCATTGCTGGGTGAAGTATAACTTCAATGCATGTTTCTGCATATTGAACACATTTCATCAATGCAATTTATTTGAAAAGAAAAAGTGTGCCTTCACAATCTTTCATCAGAATGTAACTGTTACATCCACATTCGGGTAACAACACAATCGGCTCCATTTTGACATAGACATATAGATGTCCTATTGTACCGCTCCAGTCATGTAGATGCGACCGCTGGAACGTTGTAACGGTAAACTTCACATCATTCACCATACTCTCTACAGAGCCCTTCTGTGCAGGATTGTGACATCTTTCTAATATTTATTGATAACTATTGTACTCACAAAACCAGAGAAACTTTTCTCATATAACAAATTCTCAAAAAGTTTGTAAGCAAATGCAACATTTTTTATTTTTTTTCTCAGATTTGCAAAAGGATACAATTTACAACCTATATATTTATTAAAAGGACCTTCTTTTCACTTGCAAATACATTAGGAAGTACACCAAGTTGTGAATGCTGGCTCATATTGACTTAACACAATTGCTGAAGCGTCTATATTGACATTTCAGATTACCAGATTTGGACATCTGCTGATTTATGATGTCATTGGAAATACGATTCTGTCTAGTTTAAGGGTGGCAAATCTGTCATTGACTGAATTGCACCTGGACTCAATCATTTGCCGCACTTCTTCCTTGTATGGATCTCCAACCAATAGATAATTAGTTCATGTGTAGCGCTAGAAGCTTCTTTTAGCTCCCTAATGGAGCTCTTACCAGGAGATCAAATAGCAGTTCGGTCAATGATGAGGTTTGTGGATAAGCGAAATGATGATGTCACCTACATCCACGCCTGTCTGATTGCATGAGCAAACCTCAAGCCTGAACTGCAGCGCACAAACAAACAATAAAGTGACTGATGCTGTTCAAGTGTGTAAAAAACATGTTTTGAAGACCGTTATGCACCTACCTTTCAATTGGGTAGTTAACAACTTCATCAGATGAACCAGAACTAGTAAAACTCAGGAGAGTTGGCTATTTATGGAATCATACTTTGCTATTGCATGTGACCTGCTGATTTCAGAGGGCGAGACACAAATCCCAGACACAAATCTTACCCTCACAGGAGACATTTTAGAAAACTAACTTCTAAAACAAGATAAAACTTCCACTAGGTGCTTCAGACAGACTTATTTATAAGAAAAAAATCTAAATGAATAGTTCTTTTTCAAAGGATGGCATTTTCTGTCCTCTAACTGGATTTAGATGGCTGCCTCTGTCTTCTAAATTTAGATGAAGAAAGTGAGTCAGCCCACAGAAAGTCAATATTAATGGTGATTTATTGGCGAGCGAAAAAGAAAATGTAACCTCGCAGGATTTGAGACAGTGTAAGAGCACCTGGCCCACAGGCTCAGAGGAAGCAGCATCAGAGGCACACTGGGGTGGAGGCAGTACAGTCAGCTTACATGACTGCCCTCTGCTGGCTCACTGGACCACCGCACAACACTGACACAGTGCATCCATCCAGTGCACATCATACACTAGACTTCTGAACAGATTGTGAAACACTAGGTGTCATAGTCATCGACTTGCCGAGGAAAAACTGTCTGAATAGCTGAGGATCACACACTACCAGATTTTGAAGTTTTTCAAGCGCGACAAACTCATGCAGAAAAACGGAACTTGTTGCTAGGAGATACAGTACATACTTAAAACATTGTCTTCTAAAATCGCATCTGAAATCCTATGATTGGATGGAAACAACAGTCTGTGGCCATCATGCAATATGTGATCTGCAGACTGGCTCTGACTCTCCGCAGCTAGCATCGACTAGTTCAGATTGTAAATTGGGGCAAAATCTGAACAAAAAGTTGTGTAGGATATTTCAGCCTTAACTAGGAACATCTGAAGGGTATGTGGTTATATGGCCATGCTCAGGATTGGAGTTGGTGTATACGACACCAACTATGAATACAAAACTACCAAATTTGCCTTGTGTTGTAGAAGATAATCGAAGGTTGTACATGTTTGAAATGACATGAGGTTGAGTCAATAACTAGAGAATTTTCATTTTTGGGTGAACTATCTCTTTAATGAAGTTTTTAAAGTACATTATATCAAATGCAGCCTGTTTGAAGGTTTAGGGTAACGAAAATGGTCATGTGAAACAAAACTACAATGCTTTCTGTTGCAATAAACCTCAAAGCACACCACCGAGAGCAATAAAATGTGCTAAAACATTCTCTGTATCAATACAAAAAGTGTTGTGGCTGTCCTACCTGATGAAACTGTCCGCCTTGTCCAGAGAATTACTTTTGTTTGTTTGCTGCAGGTGCTGCTTCCTGCACCTCTATGGAACGCTCGGACCCTCAGCCCTCTAAAGACAAACCCCTCATTGGGTTCCCACACCAGAGCGAACATTACAAACATGGGAAAAGAACATCATCAGCAGTGAATTTGGCAATTACCCTGAAATGTAATCTATTTCTTGGGGCTACTGAGTCCCTCGCCACATTAGTGCCTCAAGGTTTGTGTGTGTGCTTGCAATTTTTTTCAATACCTTACCGCTCCATTCAGTTAAAAACTGGACCCATATCACAGTTTTCCACATCACTGAGCCACTCATACTGCATTCCTCATCAGGCAATATTTCATCTGTATTACTCCCAACCGCCTGTGACTTTTGACCTGTCCCACATGAGCTGAGCGCTGAGGGAATAGAAGCAACAGCATTACTCTGATGTGCTGATGCAACATATTTATATTTAACAATATTTTCTAGCCTACCCATTGGCCCTGATGGCTGTATTCTAGATCAAGGTCATAAATTGTTTGGCCCTTATGGCAGTAATGAATTTATTAGCGACTGAAAGGGTGCAAAGGTCAATTACAGCACAATCTGCAGACCTCATCATGTTTGTTTGTGTGGCATGAAACCATGTGGCCATTTGGTGGATTTAACCAGATTAAACTGAGCATGAAACATTGTGTACAAATTAGAAAGTATATATTGCTACCAGCTGACACAAACACTACCTTCTGTAAAATAAAAACAGCACTACGAATAGGAATAAAGAATCTATTGTTACCACATTAAACAGGTCCATGGTGAATCCTGTATAATTGACAGATGTCACCTGCTTGTGTCCAGTCGGTAGGAATCTGCCACTCGCTTCATATCTTTAGCTGACAGGTGGCAGGAGTTTCAGGGACAGGAAGACGTCAGCAGAACTTTGATGACACTGGCATTGTCTCGGCTGGCATTTGCCTGCTTGCAGAGCAGTGAGCCGTGAACAATAGTCTGCTTTCAGACTGCTCATCAACAGCGCCCTTCAGAAACACATACGTCTTAATGATAGAAATATCATTCGAAAATGGTAGATATAACAAAAAACAGAACGATACAGATAGATAGATAGATAGATAGATAGATAGATAGATAGATAGATAGATAGATAGATAGATAGATAGATAGATAGACAGACAGACAGACAGACAGACAGACAGACAGACAGACAGACAGACAGATAGATAAATAGATAAATAGATAGATAGATTCTCTTTTTTTAAACCAAGGTCATGAGTAACAATTGCTCACAAAAGTGCAGCTTTCAGCTCCAGAGTCTATCAGAGAAAGCAAACAGCTCTGACTCTGTAAATATGACACAGACGGCTTCTTTCAGGCTCACCTCCAGGTCTGCTGTAATGAGGATGCCGTGGGCTGCACGCTTTTCTACAGAGAGAATGAATTCCTAGCGCACTCCAGGGTTTTGCTGCTGGAAGATCAGCTATTTTGGGAAACAGAAAGGATTGTTTACACCTTTAATATATTCAAATATTATATCCTGGAAGAAACATAAATAACTGGGATCGAAAAACATTTTCGAGGGAACTTGAATAAATTATTTCATAATTTCAGTAGTGATAGTTCACAATAAAGTTCTATACATCCTATACGTTAACACAGATAATGCATTATACAAAATAACACATTTAATAAAATATGATATGATATTATTTATACTATTGTTCAATGTGCAATCATAATGCAATTTTTAATGTGAAAATTAGTACTGTATATGTAGAAATTTGCATTAACCAATCACTTGTTTTGTGAATATATCTGATGTGGACACCCAATATCATACTCAAAATCTCCAAAAAATAAACCATTCAGTTATTCAGCTCACCAACTCAGTCATCTGGTTACAGATTTTCAGAGAGTAAGGATTTAAATTTTAGCCTTTTCTCTATAAACCTAGTTTCTTGACTTCAAGCTCATGCCCGTATCTGTTCATCTTAAACTGCTGAATGTGTCTACAGTATATATATATATGTCTTGAAAAGATTTTTAAATTCTGATGTTTGTGTAAAATAAAAAAACTATGTAGTTTAATGAAAACTTCTTTTGACATGTCCATTATAACCACAGTATATCATTGCAGCAATCAATAAATCATTCACCCTGCTGACATGGATTCATACAGATTAAATCTGAAATTTCACACTCTGACTAGCTTACATGAATTATTTGGTACCTTTAATTGAAACACTACTTATCCAGATGAGCCAATCAGCTCATTATAGCCTTGTTTCTGTAGGAAAGAGAAAAATGGAAGACCGCAAATTTATTTATGCTGGCACTGTTCTTCTGAAAACTCCTCCATGTCCTGCAGATTCTTCAGTTTTCCATCATATTTTGCATATTTGAACGCTTTCCAGAAGTTACCGTATGATTTTGAGATCCATCTTTTCACAATGAGGACAATTGAGTGACTAAAACAAAATGATTAAAAAAGGCTCAAATGTTCACTGATGCTTCAGAAGGATGCATTAAAGGTGCTCTATGCGATATTGCAGGATTTTAGCTTGATTTCATTTTTATCTCAAACCTTATGCATCACCCCTTGATCGTCTTGCTGTCTGCCCTCTGAATACACTGGGACATACACGCTCTCGAAAGACAACACGGAAGCTGCAATACCAAAACAAACACTATGGGCACAGGATGTGCACCAATACAATAACAAACTACGGCCAACCAATCGGCAAGAAGAGGTGGGGTTTAATGCGCGCAAATAAACTTTGGCGAACCAAACGGCAAGAAGAGGTGGGGTTAAATGCGCGGATTTAAAATTCAAATTCAAAAGGTTTTTACCCCTTAGCTGTTAAAGGGTAACTCAGTCCAACATTAACATTTTGTCACTAATCACTTAATGCATGTTGTTACAAACTCATAAAAGCAGCATTTGATGCTCCAGCCCAGTCTAACGGCAATCCGAAATTTTTTTATCAGGTGGCTAATTCGTAAAAAATTCGTACAACTTCACTCATACAAATCCATACAATTTTTGCTAAATCGTGCAGATTTTCTAAGTTGCAAATTTGTAGGAATTTGTACAAATGACCTACACCTAACCCGGCCCTAAACCTACACGTCACTGGGGATTTAGACAAATCATAAAAAAAACATCATTTTTGTTTTCTTTGCATACAAAAATTCTCATATGGCAGAATCACTATTTTGAAGTCTTTTCTGTACCTTGACAGTTTTATTTATTTGGCAGTCAGTGGGACAGTCACAAGCCTGCCAGTTTTTATCCAAAATAAATTAAATAGTGTTCCAAATACGAAATAGGCTTTTACGGGATTGGAACGACATGGACAAGTGATTAATGAAAAAGTTTTGGAGCATCAGTGAATGTTTGAGCCTTTAGTTTGAGTCTCTCAGTTGTCCTCATTGTGAAAAGATGGATCTCAGAGTCACTGCTGGAAAGGGTCCAAATATGCAAAAGACGCTGGAAAACTGAAGAATCTGCAGGGCATGGAGGATTTTTCTGAAGAACAGTGCTCAACTGTTCAGAGCAAACAAGGGACTGATGAATGCATTACAAAACAGTCATAGATCATCCAGGTAACTACACACATGGGTTCTTAAACATTTGAAGGGGTTATTTGAATAATTTCAGCAATGTTTCAATTCTTGTGGATATGTAAACATCTTTTATGTAAATTATTTTAAAATATTTTACTAAAATGGTTCACATTTGTACAGATTCTGCAAGAGGTTCCCAAACCTTTGCATGCCACCGTGCATACTATATCTCCACATGTTTATACCACTGGGTAAATTACCTGCGTGGAAACCGGATTGTTATTGAAAAACAAAATTGCTCAGCCTTTATTAAGAAGCATCTATTTCTGTTGAAAAGCCAGTTTGCACCAATACATTTTACCTTCCAATTCTCTTTCGCTGGCACTCCTGCCACAATTACATGCTACAGTGACTTTAAGGACCCTGAAAGGGCAGCCAAGGCGTTCTCAAGACACCTCTGCTTGCTGCTCATTTTGCAAGGTTGTTTCAAAACAAATCATCACCCTGGGCAACTCTGAAGTGAAGGAACAGCGTGGGTGCGCTTGCAACATGTAATTTTTTAATAATAATCTTCCAATCCAGCGGTAAAACCACACATTAAATGCAGTATACGGGATTTATGATTACGCAGGTGGAATGTTGTGCTAATTAGATTAATAATATCCTGTCCAATCAAATGACCATCCATTTGTGTAGTAGTTTTCTTTGTGAACTGAAAAACAAGCAACCAATCATAAACCGATTTGCACTTACCTTATTGAATAGAGAGGTGTTCCGCTACCTCTTCAGATTTGGTGACCCAGCTGTATTTCTGCAAGTCTTCACAGTAGGCTAAAATGCTTTTTAGAGTATGAGCAGATTAGACATTAGTGGGATGTTGTGTAACATCTAACCCTTTCTGTTTGAAATAGAGGAGGGTAATGGATTTCGGTAACCTGTTACGCTGTCTTGTCAGATTGGGTGACCCTGTTGTATATCTGCAGCTGTTTACATAGATCAAAATGCTTTCTAGAGTATAAAGGAATTGATATTACACATCACCAGTATACATTTGGGTTATATAGGACATATTTAGGCCACAATCATCTTTTTTTGCTGACCTGTTACACGGTTTCATCTGATTTGTTGACAATGCTGTATATCTCTATCTGTTTACATCAGATGCTTTTTAGAGTACAAAACAAAGGATATTAGTCATGATTTGTATGATTTTATGTCAAATTTAACCGATTCTATGTGAATAAGAACAATGTAACATGTTTCAGTAACACGTTACACTCTGTTTTGTCTATTTTGTTGACCCTGCTGTATACAGTGGATATAAACAGTGGAATACAGTGGAAAGTATTCAGACCTCCTTTAATTTTTCACTCTTTGTTATATTGCAGCCATTTGCTGAAATCATTTCAGTTATTTTTTTTTCTCATTAAATGTACACACAGCACCCCATATTGACAGAAAAACACAAAATTGTTGACATTTTTGCTTAGTATTTAGTAAAAGCACCCTTTTGATCTAATACACCCATGAATCTTTTTGGGAAAGATTACCAATTTTTCACACCTAGATTTGGGGATCCTCTGCCATTCCTCCTTGCGGATCCTCTCCAGTTCTGTCAGGTTGGATGGTAAACGTTAATGGACAGACATTTTTTAGGTCTCTCCAGAGATGCTTAATTGGGTTTAAGTCAGGGCTCTGACTGGGCCATTCAAAAACAGTCACAGAGTTGTTGTAAAGCCACTCCTTCGTTATTTTAGTTGTGTGTTTAGGGTCATTGTCTTCTTCGGCCCAGTCTGTGGTCCTGAGCACTCTGGAGAAGGTTTTGGTCCAGGATTTCTCTGTACTTGGACACATTTACCCTCGATTGCAACCAGTCGTCCCTGCAGCTGAAAAACACCCCCACGGCATGATGCTGCCACCACTATGCTTCGCTGTTGGGACTGTATTGGACGGGTGATGAGCAGTGCCTGGTTTTCTCCACACATACCACTTACAATTAAGGCCAAAAAGTTCTATCTTGGTCTCATTAGACCAGAGAATCTTATTTCTCACCATCTTGGAGTCCTTCAAGTGTTTTTTAACTCCTTGCAGGCTTTCATGTGTCCTGCTCTGAGGAGAGGCTTCCGTCGGGTCACTCTGCCATTATGCCCTGACTGCAGTGATGGTTGACTTTCTACAACTTTCTTCCATCTCCCAACTGCATCTCTGGAGCTCAGCCACACTGATCTTTGGGTTCTTCTTTACCTCTCTCACCAAGGCTCTTTTCCCTCGATTGCTCAGTTTGGCCGGACGGACAACTCTAGGAAGGGTTCTGGTCGTCCCAAATGTCTTCCTTTAAGGATTATGGAGGCCACTGTACTGTGTTTTTTTTTCTAACCTTGGCCAGATCTGTCCCTTTCCACAATTCTGTGTGTGGCTTTCCTAATCAAGTCCAATCAGTATAATCAAACACAGCTGGACTCAAATGAAGGTGTAGAACCATCTCAAGGATGAGTTAAATATATGAGTGTCACAGCAATAATACTTTAGACCATGTGATATTTCAGTTTGTCTTTTTTTAATAAATCAGCAAAAATGTCAACAATTCTGTGTTTTTCTGGTGCTGTGTGTACATTAATGAGGAAAAAAAAAGAACTTAAAAAAAATGATTTTAGCAAATGGCTGCAAAATAACAAAGAGTGAAGAATTTAAGGGGGTCTGAACACTTCCCGTACCCACAGCATCTGTAACTGTTCACTTCAGATCAAATTGCTTTCTAGACTATGGAACAAAGGATATTAACTATCATTAGTATGATTTGATGTAACATTTAAACCATTCTGTGTGAATCTGAATGATGTAACATGTTTCAGTAACACGTTACCCTATCTTGTCTGATTTAGTGACCCTGCTGTGACATCAGATCAAAATACTTTTTAGAGAACAAAATTCCTATCCTTAGGATGATAAAGTGTAATATTTAACCCATTCTGTGCGAATTAAAAAGAAGTAACAGATTTCTGTCAATAATCACCTTTTCAATAATCTTCAGTACACTGTCTGATTTGGTGACCCTGTTGAGAATATGCAACTGCTTTCATCAGAGTAAAAAAAAAATTATATTGAGTATGAAATTATACTGTACATTACTAACATAACCTATTCTGTGTGAAATAGAAGAGGCAACACATTTTGGTAACGTTAGCTGCAATATTGAATCATATCTAAATGGCATGTCTAAAATTGTTCTACTGTACGGAACAGAGGAGGGTAAACATCACTAGACAGAATTTGTGTAATATTAAAGAAATTCTGTGAGTAACAGATTTCAGAAACCTGTTGTGCTTCCTTTTGGTGACCCTTGCTGTATATCTGCAACTTTTTGCATCAGACCAAAACGCTTTCTAGTATATCAAACAAATGAGATTAGACATCACTAGAGAGAATTTGTTGAATATTAAAGTCCTTCTGTGGGATAGGAGAGTAACAGAGTTCAGGAATGTGTTGCCTTTTCAGATATATTGATCCTGTTCTCATCAGATCTTTTTTTAAAGAGATAAGTTTACACATCAACAACGTAAACAATAATAATAATCACAGAGCAAGCTCTCAGACAGCTTTGTGCATAAGTGCATTCTCACGGCTTCGTGTCTTCCTGAAAGCAGAAAAACTTCAGCACTCTTGCTGCTATCAAACAATAAAAAAACCCTTTGCTTTTGCTCTACACAGCAAATGCATCTGGGCATTGTTGAGATGACATCAGCAAGACGCGCTTTGTAGTTTGTATGTGTCTGGCATCATTACCAGCTTGTCAAATATGCTTTACAAACAGAAGCAGCATAACAGAGGCCTTGTGAAGAAGATACGCCTCTGTGGAATATCTTACTGGACAGCTGCCAGCGTCATGTGGCTGTTTTAGCCAAGAAAAGAAATTATCACGTCTAACAATGTGATACCACACCTCTCAAAGGTTTTGCAAAGAATTCAAAGCTACTGGTTTAATTATAAAAAGAATAAACCAATAAAATAGTCAACCTCCACTATGAATAACGAGAATGGGCAACTCTGTGATTGAAGAGATAGGGTGTAAATACCATTAGGTCATTAATATCATCTGTTACACGCAGTAACGTATTGCATTAATCAGAAGCTACTAAATAAGTATGACATGCTGCCTTGAGCTGTTCAATCTGATTAAAACCTATACAAGTTTTCCACACAGACGAATGTGCTGAACTGCAAAAAAATAATATGTGACCTCATTTGTGCAGGTGTCATGGACAAAGATGACAATACGAGTTGTGTAGTGTATTGACTAAATGAGCTGACCTTTAAACTTTACATCCGCTGGGCAGAGAGGCCCAAAGCTACAAGTGATTGAATGAGAAAGGTGACATGTTAAAAGGTACAATAGGAGGTGCCTGTTTTTGTAAAAACAGCACAAAAAGTTGCAGACTAGCTGAGGGCAACAATAGTGAAAGTGTTCAATAGTCTTTGAGGGCAAATGCTTGGGGTTGAGGTTTTTTTGTACACTAAAATTATTTACACTTATCTGATCCAAAATACAGTAGAAATAGCAATATTGTGAAACATTATTACAATTTAAAACAACTGTTTTCAAATTGAATATATTTTAAAATCCAATTTATTTCTGTAATGCAAAGTTGAATTTCCAGTCTTCAGAAATCATTCTAATATGCTGATACTTTCTGCTGCTTAATATTTTTATGGAAATTGACTACATTTTAAGGATTTTTGGTGAATGGCATGAAATTCAAATGAACAGCATATTTGTAACATTATAAATGTCTTTATTGTCCCTTTTGATCAATTTAATGCACCTGTAAAAAAATGTAAAAATACTTACTGACCCAAAACATTCTAACAAAAAAGTAAAAGGTGCAACAAATAGCCAGCTACTTTAGACTAGAGGCCTGAAAATGCATTTTGACATTGATTTTACCCTGTATCAGACACACACACACACACACACACACACAAGATACTATTACAGACGTAGGACCCCTAAAGGAAACCTCAGGAGAAATCAATTGAGGTGAGGTGCCCAACCGGGCGCAATGGGGTCCTCGTCGCTATAGATTCCCCTCAAAAGCCTAAAATAAAAAGACTAAACCACAATGTGTTGGAGAACAAGGTTAGAAGATTCATGGCTCCGTTTCTTTTGTCTTCTCAAAGCGTGTTCACAGCCATTAGATACTGTAGTTTTGAGAGGTTAACTGTGTGCAAAGCTCTCACAAACACTTTCAGCTCTAGCACCAGAGATCTCTGAGGTTATATAAAGACTGTCTGACCACAGCAGCCATTAAAGATCAAATCTATCATTCAACACGGCGGAGATCTGAGCTGTGTACCGATATCCAGGAGAGAAATAGATCTTTTCAGGCGTTCTTGCTTTGCAGTTAAAACAAGAAGGTTTCAAATGAACTGCTGCCCTCTTGTGGTAAACACGTTAAGTTGGTAAAGTATAATACAACTTTTTTTACCCAAGTATGACATATTTACTGTTTATTATCTTTTTTAAGTATTTCTCATTGAGTATAACTGTTTATGCTGAAAATGTAAAATGAAATAAATCACTTGAGTTGTGTAATTTATAAACTTATATTTAATACTGTTGTATTTCAATAAACAATACCAATCGTTAATAATCAATTCTAAATATTAAAATCAATTTAATTTAAACAGTCCATGGTGTCTCATACAACATGTATGAATCAGTTCAGATAGTAATGCAGTGCTTTGAAAAGGAGGAAACCATTATTAATTGCTGCAACTATGCGCTACTGAGGTAGGACTGTTGGTGAAGTTTCCAGCTGTCATTGCTCACTGGATGATCTGCTGTTTGAGCTCCACCCACTTCTTCTCCAGCCTCTGTTTGACTGGCTCGGGGGCAAAGGTGTATCCAATGGCCTGCTGGGAGAGCATCCACACGGCCTCCTGAGTCAAACCAAAGGTGGAGGCTGCCAGCTGGTACTCCTGAGAGAGATCCGTGCAGAACACACCCTTATCATCCGTCTGACGGGACAGGAAGAGGAACAGGCATCTTGTTATTTTTTTAACTCAACATTTTAAAAAAAATTTACATTTAAACCAACAATACCTACATTTTTAAGGCATTTAAATTATGATCAAAACTGGACTAGGAGATTATATGCATTTTATAGTAGTCTATACTTTTGGACATTGCAGTCTAAATAGTTTTCAGACGTTTGTTTCATATGTCAGGCTTTACAAGGATAAAGGGTCTGAGCTCCAAAATGTTGTGGAAAAAGTACTCACGCAAAGAACACACGGATGTCCTCTCTTATACCAGTACTGGAAGTGATGCTTGTCATATGAAGGCACTGTTTTACCTTTCACATTAGAGGTCAGACAAATCTCTGCAATTAAAAACAGTTACATTTAATTCAAAATCTATTTTTAAACGTATTATTTAAAGTTCAAGCATGTAATTTGAGAATTATGACAGGACAGTTAGTTAATTAGTTATTTGGTTAAGTGCTATTAGTTAATATTGATATTAGTTCATTATTAATTAAATAAAAATAAAGTAGTTTATATATGAATATATAATTTGTTAAAATTAGTTTAAGTATATAATTTTGGAATAAAAAAAAAGCATAATTTAGAATTAAATTATAATTATTTAATTATAACCTTATAAAAGATTCATTTAAATTAATAAACTAAACTAAAATATTAGAAAAGTTAGAAATTAATTAATTAAAACTCAGGCATATCATTTGGAAATACGATTGAAAAGCAATAAAAAAAGAAATAAAATAAAATAAATAATAAAATAAAACTAATAAAAAGAAAATTAAAAAAGAGAATGGTAAATTAAATTAAAGTTCAGTACAAAGTTCTATTTTGCCTGACTATGAAACCAAATGGAATTGGAAACAATGATACAATGGAAAATAGAATTTTTTTTTTAAAAAGTAATTCAAAACTAGTTCAAGAATGTTGTTTTGGAATTAAAAAGTTAATAATATAAATGTTTAAATTCCTTATTTAAAGTATGTAATTTTGAAAGTACAATGGAAGATTCTTACCTATAGGAATATTTTGTTTGCAGACTTTGTCCACAAGACTGTCAGACCCGCCCACCTCAGGATGTAGGAAGGTTCCGTGGCCGATTCTATCAGGAGGTAAGTTCAACAGCAGCTCAGACTCTTCTCTCTGAGAAGGAACCTGAAATACACATCAACCTGAGTAAACCATCTAAAAGTATGCTGCCATCATGATTAGTCAAAATAAAAGTTTGCGTTTACATAATGTATGTGTGTGTGTGCTGCGTATATTACAGTATATATATATATATACTGTATATGTATATATTTTATTTTGCATGTAATTAATTGTGATTAGCACTAGGTTATGTTGGAATTAAAACATAATTCCAACATAAATAAATGTGCCCTGACCTCTGAGAGGTGTAGTGCCAGCTTCAGACCGCAGTTCTTGGCTTTTTCAAGTGCAGAGAGAAAATCCTTTCCATGACCGACCTGTAAGATCAAAGATATGGAGAATGCAGACCGAAGCAACAAGTTGAGTAACAAGTTAACTGCAGTTAATCTAACTTTTGGGTCTCCACTGAGGTCAAGTCCAACTACTACTCCATCACTGGAAAGCAGGAAGTCCTCCGCCAGCTTCACTGTCTCCATGGCAACCACAGGCCCATGTCTGCGGTCCACGGCTACGAGAAACCTGTTCAAACATTCAAAACCACAGCAGGTGACCATATAAGAAACAGGTTGTTACCTATAATAAACGCCTGGAAATTACCTGACATCAATGTCAACTTCCTCTTGTTTACACTGCCGGATGGCTTCCAGCACCGTTTCAATGTATCTTTGTTTAGTGAGACCTTTCAGTGACAAAAAGAAACGTCAACGAAAGCAGAACAGAGCTGCTAATACATGCTTGACATATAAAACACTTCCAGTACCCGTTTCAGTCACCTCCCGTGGGGTGCTACGCAACTCCAAATATTGTACACCATCTGCTGCAAACTCTTGAATCACTGCTTTGGCAACCTGTTTGATAATCATAATGCTGTTTTTAATATATTACTAAAGATGCAAAAGAATAAAGTTCTGAGTAATCCATTCGCAAACACGATTTTACCAAGTGCAACATGACCCTGGGTCAACATTGAGATTTGAAAAAAAAAAGATTACAGTTTTTATGAAGTTTACAATCAGTGCTTAGCTCTTGAGCATCAGTTTCAGTCATCTATCATTTCCCCTGATTTTAGGCATTACTCATGGGTAAGGTTAGGTTTAGGTGTATAGATATGGTCAAGACTATATTTTTGCATTAAAAGGTTATTTTAGGGTCAACAGGGACACATCGAATTTGGCAAAACCAGGATGTGCATAAGCCATTACCATTAATATGTCTTCTTCTGAATCAACCAGCTGATGAATCACTTTAAACACTTGAAAACACCTGTTAGAGAAATACACAGACTTAAGAATAGTTTATTTGTATTCAAACGAAATTATATCAGGACTAGGTGTAGCACATATAGTGGGCACAAAATAGTATGTGAGATGAGTGGTATTAATAGAATTCACTAAATAGTACCCAGATAACTTCTGAACAACAAAATAAGCAAATTAAGATAACAAAAAAAACAAAAAGTCACATGACAGGGTTTTTACATGTAGAAACACATTTAACAAATAAACTAAATGACATATCTAATGTGTAATTACTGTAATCAGTCAGTGTGAGGTGTAGTGTTTGACACGCACTCGTCCAGTGATCGGCGCTGTCCGCGGCGGATGGCTGTCATGCTGTGCTCGATGTTCAGATGCGGCTTGCGCTTCAGAAGCGTCTCCATCGTTTCAAAACTGACAGAACCATTGAGATGTGCGTGTAACTCCTGAATCAGTTTAATAAGTGTTTACGTTAGTAAATTACTTGAATTAATTCATTTACATACACTGCTCATTAAAGAATAACGTCTGTTTTATTAATGGATGTAAAATGTCTTTCCTACCACTTTCGGCAGCTGACGATAGAAGACATCCGCTTCGGTATCCATCTCAGTTTTCGTTCACTTTATGAAATGTGAATTATGACTCCTGCGGGTGAAATGGAGATTGAGTGAACTAATTTTGACACATGGAGACGGAATGTTTTTCCTGATGCACCAGCGATGCGTTACAGAAATAACTCTTAGACAACAGTGACCTCTAACAATGGTTCCCACATGCATATTCACGTTAAACTAATCAGCAAAGTTTGGTTTTATTTTGAGTAATTCTAACGTTAGTTGTAGTACTTCTGTCGTGTTTTGGTCATGTGTATGAATAATTTATTTTAGCTTTAGCTATTTTAGTACCTGAAAATGACAAATGTTGGCAACTAGGGAATAACATATTTTATTTGAATTCACTTTAAATTTTATTTTTGAGTATGAATAACACTGAGTTACATAAAAAAGCATATATACAAAACAGAGAAATAAACAATGACTGTTTATATTTAGTGTTCAATAAAAAACATTAACGCACGTTTTATATACACACTGCACATAAATACATCAATACATTGAGAACATAAAAGGAGCAAATACATATTTTTTTATTTATGCATAATTTAAACAACTGAGTATTTTATACTTTTCATTAAAATACATATTAGCAATATGCATTTAGCAGACTGGAATACTGTATTTCTGGCTAATTTGGATATTTTAACATTTTAAACACTGAAGAACAAGTAGAAAGTTATTAACTGATAATTATTGCCACAATTATGATAAAGTGAAACGAGTATACAGTGAAGCAAATATTATTTGCGATATCACTTCTTATTTATATATGATTGCTTGGCTTTGGGTAGGAGTTTGTCTTTCATGATTCAGAGTTTGATCTTATTATAGGATTCCCGTTCATGGATCAGATTTATTCC
Organism: Enteromius thamalakanensis; assembly: GCA_032357475.1. Lineage (NCBI taxonomy): Eukaryota > Metazoa > Chordata > Actinopteri > Cypriniformes > Cyprinidae > Enteromius > Enteromius thamalakanensis. The sequence goes on from JAUCMT010000059.1 coordinate 10,039,538, forward strand.
CTATATTATATATCGGGAAACATCAGAACCTCCATCAGCAGTCCAGCTCTGTATCACATGACCTCACACTTTTCAGCAGACTGTTTAAGGTCTTCGATGGTGGACTGGGCCTTTTCTTTAAGCTGGTCAATATCTACGTTCTGAATGTTGGTCAGCTGACCCAGGACGGACTGCTTGTGCTCCTCCTCCTGGTTGTCTTCGGCGATCATCTTAGCCAGCTCTGTGGGCAACTCCACGTCATCTGCCGCCGCCTGAATCTGTGTGTCGTCCAGTTCACTCTGGTAATAAAAAGTAGTAGTTAACGATGAAATAACAAATTACAATAGTTCATTAAATGCATTTTATTAATCGGCGTTTACTTTTGGAAGGCGATATTTTTCCCTGAAGTGGCTCCTGACTGTGGCTCGCTCAGCTTTTTTTTGGGCAAAGCTGGCATCCCGCTCCAACCTAGTGGGTAAATAAAAGTCAGTTAAACTTAAAAAAAAATAAAAAAAATATATATATATTTTAATATATAACAATAAATATTAAAAAAGACAATTAATTTAAATAAATATTTTTGTATTAATTTTATTTTGTTAAAAAAATATATTTACAATTACAATTAAACATTAAATATTTTGTATTTAATTTTTAGTACAAAAAAAAAAAATATATATATATATATATATATAATTTAAAAAAAAAAACTTCCAATATAAAATTTTCTTCAGTGTAAATTTTAACCTTTGTTTTGGTTTGTGTCGAGGACAATGTAATACAACGCCACATGAAAATGCACATAAAGGAAGAAAAACAGCTGCATATGCATTTCTCCAGAGGAGTCTCTGTCCTCAAAGCCGAACCAGAGAAACATGGATCTGGAGAGCAAGGTGACACACGGTATTGATTCAACCACAGAAATACAGTAAGCTGGAGATAAACATTGACCTTCTCTAGATCTCCTTGTATTACATTTGAACAAGTGACTGTGTTTAAAAATAATTATTATTGTGACATGCACGATTCACGTGCATCCGTGTCCGTGTGAGGAACTTGTGCTTTATTTATTGTTTGTTTGTGAAGTGGAATTTCTATTTTATTTCAAAAAATTAAAAAATACTTTATATTCATTCCCTAAATGCAATAATAGAAGGGACACTATGCATATATGCACATTTGAAACCAAACAAATTTTACTATAACGGTGAAGAAAAAAACTGACCAAACCGCCAATGAAACAGCAAGTGGAGGTTATAAAAGTGTTGAATCTTACTTCTCCTCCGCCAACTGTTGTTGATATTGCTCGAACTCTTCTTGTGTCATTCCCTTCGCTGCAGCTTCTGACTTCTCCCCTTCTACTTTTTCTTCAGCAAGACCCCCGGTAAGATCCTTCAGCTGCCCTCCTATCATGTGTTTTAACATAAAAGCCATAGTTTTTCTGCAGAACACAGATTTAATTCGCCTATTTTGTGGATAAGATGTCGGTTCCTTGAGAAACTCTTGCTCAGTAACGTCTCGTCCGGCTATTGAGAAGAAAACAAAGACGACACGACGTTGTTTTCTTTCTTCCTCTCAATTCAAGTTTCAGCACCAAATATTCATAACCTGTACAGCGCGGAGGAATTTGCTCTCTCTCTCTTTCGCTCGCTCTTTCTGAAACAACGCGCGACTTCTGTTTCATGACGCTTCTGTTTATACATGATTGAAGGTGAGGCTCAAAGACGAAAAAAAGAAAACACATAAAGCATACTTTTTAATGCGTGCAGTATATAACCTACCTAGACACTGTATGTAGGCAACATTCTATAAACTCCCTCCACTTTACAAGTTCCTACAATAACTGAAGCACATAAATATAGATGCGTTTAATCTTTCATAATATTCTATAACATGGCCTCGGAGCTCACACTACCTAGTGTTTTGCTGTAGATGTGAACACTGTTTAGTGCACAACAGCCTTGTTCTGTATTTGTGGCACACACTCCCTAGTAAGCCATGCTACTTTTATAGTGTGCAGTACTTAGTATTACAGTTACACACACAGCATGGTAATACTGTATATATAAAAACTGTATCCTTGGTGTTTTATGTTTTCATATCAGAAGTATTTGAGCTTTTGACTTTAAACATTTTTTGACACTACACCTAAACCGATTACTTCCCATCAAGTCTTTATTAGAAGGCATTTGGGGACAGAAAATCCTTTCATTAGTTTAGTTTGTGTATTTCTGAGGCTGTGGGCTTGTTGAGGAGTCAGTGTGAGCAATGATGAGCTGCCACTGTCACTTCTCTCCTGTGTCCAGTAAATCACACGACTGCTCAAGTGAAACACCTCAGTCTGTGTCAACTAATTGTATTACATGCAGTGTTAAGCTCTGTGATTCATGCTTCTATGCTAATAAGACTTTGTGCAGTTTTACATCTACAGGGAAATCTGTAAATATATATATACGCTAACTGATACTAGCTAAACTGTAGTTGTACTAGTTTAACAAATCAGTATTTATAAGTCTATTCTTTTTGCCTGCATGCTTTAAAATAAATGAAACCTATATTAAATAGAATTATATAGGGGCGATTTCCCAGACAGAGATTAAGTCTAGTCCTACAATAAACTCTCCATTTAAACCAGATTAGTGCTTTCTCAGTCTTGGTTTTAAATGGTCTCAGACTGAGGGTAGCCCAGATTTTAATAGGCTGGGGTTTAAATTAAACCTACCAGGAGGCAGGTATAGCTTCAGATTAACGTTGTGTTTCCAGCCTTTGTGCATCAAAAGTATTGGCACCCTTCGTAAATAGGAACCAAGAAGCCTTTGAAACTAAATGTGCACTGTCAATCATTTTGATATTTTATTAAAAAACAAAAAACTTTCATTGAAGTAAAAAGTTATTTTTCTTTTATACACATTGGCCACCATTAATGGCACCCTTTTCCCTTTTTTTAAATACTTTTTGCAACCTTCTTTTGCCAGTTTAACAGCTCTGAGTTTTAATGCCTGAAGAGTTGGAGAACAGAGACCATTGTTCTATACAGATTTTCAGCTCCATGTTGATATTCTCACTTCTTCAGGTTTCTAGGGTTCAGGTCAGGGGGCTGGAATGACAGAACCTCTGTTTTGTGCTCAGGGACCCATTTTTTGTATTGTTTTGTTGGTAGATCCAGCCATGGCTCCTCATAAGGCTTTCTGACCCTAAGACACAATTATTTTCTGCAATTATCTGGCTGTGATCCTTGGAGTCTTTAGCCATTCAAACTACCTTAACTCATGTTGCGTTAAGACAATATAGTCAAAGACAATATATTTAAAGTGCCCCTATTATGCTTTTTCAAAAATTATTGTTCATGCAGTGTGTCATGTAGCTGTATGTGAACATA
>JAUCMT010000059.1:10049366-10061939 GCA_032357475.1 Enteromius thamalakanensis
TTAATTTTATGATTCCTGGACAAAATCAGTTGCCTGTGATCGAAGATAGTGTGAGCTGCTGCTGGGAAATATTGCCATATTCGTACTAAATTATTTCTAAGATTCTGCAATCTTACTATGTGTACAGTGTGCATGTACTTTAAGTTGGCTCAGTTGTATGGTTGACTGTTTTGGCACCAAATTTATCTGTTTATTTTTGATACATTTGTATTTTTTAAGTATATAAACTATTTATTTCATTTGGATGAATTTGTCTCTTTTATCAGGTTTACCAATTGTTATAATTTATATTTGTGCTGATCATTTATGAACAATAAGCAAAATTACACTGCTAGCATTAAGTTTAGAGAATTGGGTGGGCCAGAGGGACTCCTGTGCAAATATTTTGTGGCAGATCAAATTTCACTCCAAAGTTTTGCTAAAACTTGAGAGCCCTGTTGAAGTATTGTGTTTTACTTAAAAAAAATAAAAAAATAAAAAAAGTTCTACCTACCTATAGGGTTCCTGAATTTCGTAAATGTAGGCTACTATATTTCTAAATATCCTATTGCTACACTTAATGGCAATATTGCACTGGTCTGTTGGACTTAGCTGAACAAAAATAAACAATATTTTGTTGCTTTAGCTTATGTATTCAGTCATTATTCAATGGTATACAAAAAATCTATATGAAAACACTTCTCACTGTTGACAGGTCAAATATTTATATGTGATTAAAATGTGATTAATTTTGATTAATTAATTACAAAGCCTCTAATTAATTACATTTTTTTCATCGAGTCCCAGTCCTAATAAATAAATAAATAAATAAATATATATATATATTTATTTATTAGGGGTGTGATGAGATCTTGTGGCAATATCCTCGCAACAGTGGTATGACACGCCGCAACAAATCTCAGACGGGAAACTGCTGCTTCGTTTTATTTATGATGTGCTGACACAAATTCCAAATGGTTTTCAATGGTTGCTTTATCGCGTCCAGTGTTTTACTTCACTTTCCACGTTCAGTTCTGTCTCGCGCACAGCTGCAAAGTATACTCAATCGTGGATGATTGCGGACAGACAAGCTCAATACCTATGTAAAATGCCACCAATTGACTCCTTCAGCATTCTTCTCGCGCATACGTAAATGACGTAATGCCCGACTCTGTTTTCTGAGTTTTTTTTGTAATAAATTGCCTACATTAAATTAGTTTCATTTCAAAAAGTCGATTACAAAATGCACCTGCATTTTTTTGGAATGTTTTTGTTGAATGAAATATATATATATATGTTATATTTTAGAATTGAGGATTTATTTTGAAAAATCTTGTCTTGTTCTCGTGAACCCAGTGGGGTCTTACATATACAAACACACACACACACACACACACTCACACACACACAGCTATTGCTACAAATATACCCGTGCTACTTAAGACTGGATTTGTGGTCACATATATATATTTTAGTATACAATATTTAGCAAATTATACATAATTTGATTAAAACAATAAATTATATAAAAATTGTATAAATACATATAATCGTTAAGAATTACCATTTCATTTTGCTTTCTCTAAAGTATGCTGTAAACCGTTCCATGTAAATACAATGGTAAATGAATATCTAAGGGTGTGACAAAAAAAAAAAAAAATGTAATTCCCAAACAACACTTTCCATAAAACACCACCTTCTTTTCACAGCACTTGTTTTGTAGTTTCACTTCCTCCAGCGAGCCTGGACTGAACCTTTGACCTCAAAGCAGAAGGTGTGCGTGTAAAAAATTGTTTCCTGGAGTCTATCGTAAACGCTTGCCCCATCTCTGTAGCCAGTGTGTCTGATGTGGACTGACTTCCTGTTAGGGCTATTTTTGTATCCGTGTGGCGATCAATTTGAAAATGTTGATGGAGGCGGTGAGAGGACTCACAGGAAGAATCCTGTTGGTTTCACAACACGCTGGGCTAACTTTGGAGTGTGCTTGTGCTGACTATATAAGCATGTCACCAATCATCCAAAAACACACATGCAGCTATGAAAAGCAACAACTTGAAGTTAAAGCAGGTCATAATCAGTAACCCTCACCTCCATGAGCTGCATGAGGTTTTCAAAGTACTCCTCCTCATCGATGGACAGTTTGCCGTTGTGGTAGATGATGCGGTAATGCTCCACCTTGCCATCGCAGCTGACACACAGGGTGTAGTCTCCAGGGTAGTTGGTGCTCTCACGCACCAGGAAGAGGCCTGTCTCTGGGGGGTAAAGCAGCCTCTCGGCCTGCTCGCGTGTGATCTTACCATGGAACCATCTGAGTGACCACAGATAAAAGACATGTGTTTGCTCAGTTCATCATTTACAAGTTATATCAAAGCATGTTTTGTGTAGCTGTGGTCTGGTCAAGAAAAGTTTTCAGTCAGTTGAAGTTTGCAAAACGATAAAGTGCATAAACATCTGCAAGCCTCACACAATTGTGCACATACTAACAAATGACTCTTAGTTCATTTAAGTTAAATTTAATGAATCAGTCAGAAAATAAGTTTTATTTTTGAATCAGTGTTGATTCTAGTGCTGTCAAATGATTAATTGTGATTTTTGTTTTATTAAAACAAAATGGTTATATAAATATAAATAGTTCACCCAAAAATGAACATCACCAAAACTACTCATCCTAGGTGTATATGACTTTCTTCTTTCAGACATGTTTTTTAATTTATCCTGGCTCTTCCAAGCTCAGTAATGCTGGTGGATAGCAGCCATTATTTTGAAGCTCCATAAATGGGATATATCCACAAATACTTGTGGATAGATCTAATTTACGGAGCTTTAAAATAAAACGCCAGGACTATCCACCAGCATTACCAAACTCGGAAGAGTCAGGATACATTAAAAAAAAAACTGTGTTCGTCTGAAAGAAGAAAGTCATATATACCTAGGACGTCTTGGGGGTGAGTAAAATATGTTTTTGGGTGAACTGTTTCTTTAAGAGCCTGTTCTTTTAATGAATAGGTCAAAAAGACTCATGAACCCACAAGTTATTATTCTGAATCAGTGATGCACTTTAAATCATGAATCTGAAAAACACATATTTAGATATAAGAACGTTGTTGTACTATACTGTATTTTATGTAGAAAACTCAAATGTTACAAAAATATTATGCAGCATTTTTTAAGTTTAAACGTAGTGTGTACTGAAAGAAATTACATTATTTTGCATTTGAGATTTGGTTTGGATAAATGAATAAATGCAGTCCAAATCACAAAATAATGACTCTTATTGACAAATTTAATGAATAAAGTGAAAAAAAAAGACTTGGACGTTTGCGTTAAAACCTTGATTCATGCTAAAAACAAACAATGTTGTTGTAAAGGTATTATAAACATTAATATTTGTCAGAAAATAGCATTGTAATTGTATTCAGATTTACAAATAACTTTTATGAGCCAGTTCTTTTGATGAATCAGTCAAATCAGTCTATACATTTTTCTTTAATGAAGCCCTTACAGATGCTCTGAATGTCTATTAAATAAACAGTATTTTTTTGTGGAAAATCCCAATACCTTACAACTATAGTAGTGTTTTGTTTAGTATAAAATCAGAATTAACTTACATTAATGTGAATTAATATGATATAATATTAATTATATTGTTTGCGGCCTTCCTCAAATGCATTTTAGAACAATTAACAGTCTGCTTCATAATGACTCGTGTAAGCTGGTTCTTTTAATGAATCGTGTCAAACAAACTCATAAACTTGTGTTAATACCAAAACAGTGTTGCTGTAACAGCCCTACATTTAAAAATTACTAAAATGTGTCACATCGATTGTTTTGTTTAGTTAAGTATGTACTTAGGACCAGCTATCGGGAAGATTTAATGCGAAACACTGATTCAGATACATAATATTGTGACTGAAAAAAGGAAGCTAAATTACAGGCTTCCAAAAGGAGCGCTGGCCTTGCCTGGCCCTTCTGTGGCTTCTCTGGCATGACAAACATCCAATCTGTATCTCCCAATTACCCACACGTATACATACAAACCAAAGCTGTGCACAAAAAAAACGACTGCTACCCTCACAATCTGCTAAAGCCAAACACGTCTAAGACCAAACCTCCCATTACACGTGGCTAAAAGCAGACATCCAGATCCCATATATCAGGTTTGAAGGATTGACTTGACGCTGCATTGCCACGCTAAATAAAACTGAGGCGTCAGCGTCATTAAAGCCATTTTTCCTTCTAAACTAGCCCAAGCATCAAGTAACTGAAGAATATCGCATGCTGTCTTACAAGCGAGCCCTAATCGTGATGCATGTCTCTGGCCTTTGCATATCAGATGCTGAGAGATGGACTTTTTCCACTGGCCTGAGTGCTGCTATTTGTATAACTCTCTGATTTCTCCTCCTATTTTAAACAGCTGGCCGATTCAAATGAGTCCTTGGGTTATTGTGGTGGACCGGAAAGCAGGAAGACATTTGTGTATTATTATAGATACACAGTAGTAGGTGATCTGTGATGATATCAGTGATACACTCTAAATATAGCGCGCCAATGTTTGTGTGTATGATATGTACACAAACACTCTCTCTCATTGTAGTTCAACTGAGGTTCAGTGAAGACAAAACATTTTTTATATATATAAAAATTTGTGCAATTGTACTATGTACTTACGGCATGAGGCTCAGTTTACTGCCTGATTTCACTCCTTCTCTCTTCTGAACATAGTTTGCTGGTATGGTACCCTCTCGCCCTGCTGCATTTTTAGCTTTGTACCAGTTTGGATCCTGGAAGAAAGCACAGCAAACAAATTAAAATTAATAGTTGCCTTTATATTTAAGCTCATGTCAAACATATACGACGATTTCTTACATAAACCACAAAACCAGAAATTTAGTTGAATGTTCAGGCTGCATTTTCAATACAATAAAACTGTATTTCAGCAAATACGGAGTTAAATTTCATTCTGTTGCTAATACAAACTTATTGAATGGTGCAATTATGATATCTCTATGCCATTTTTGGGACCACGGCAGCTACAAGTTCCTATTCACTTCCAGTGTATGTTAAAAGTAGCCTAAATACTTAGCTGGTCAACATTTACTCTACAATGTTACAAATACTAAACAGTCTGGGATCGGGATATTCATAACTCAAACATAACTGTTCTCAACATTGACAATAATAAGAATGTTTCTCCACCAAATAAGCACTATGATTAGAATGATTTCTGAAGGATCATATGACCCTAAAGGCTGGAGTAATACCACTGAAGCTTTGCACAAGAATAAATACAATTTTAATATACCACATTTTAAATTGTATTAATTTGTTACAATATTACTGTATTTTCAACTGCAGCCTGAGAATTATTTCAAAAACATTTATAAAATATCATTGCAAACCTTTAATTAGTACTACATAAAAATGATCAAAATAAATTTTTACATTTGTAAATTAAAACAATCGTTATGAGGGGGGGGTTATGATGTATAAATGATGACAATTTATTATTTATTTAGTGTCATTCGGACCAAGAAAATACCTTAGTTACTCCAGTTATAGTAAGAATATCTCCTTTGCACATAGGCAAGTCCTGGTCGGCCGATCCTGGGAAGTTGTACCTGGCTACACACTCTGTGCCAGGAGGCCAGGCCGACTAGAGAGGAGAACGGAATACAAGAAAAAGCCCTTGATGTACAAACACAGGATTCTGCATAAATGAAGTCATAATTAACATTATAGCCAAATTATAGCAACATTTGAAAGTGCATGTTACCTCAAAGGTAGACATAGCTGAGGGAAACCGTCCTCTCACAGTCGACCCGTTTCAGCTGGTAACATCAGAGCTGAGCCTGAGGCGTACAGCTGCAGCCAGAACTGGCCAAAGTTCTGTGAATAAAAACAACAAGTCATTATTGGATGCACGCTTGCAAATAAAATAACAAAATTATTTAATCGAATAACATTAAAACCATGTGCTTAAGTGCTAAATCCTGAAAAGCATTTACAAGTTATACAGATACAGAAAACGAACTTTAGCAATGACTAACCAAGCATGTCAGCAAACACTGTTTACCAGCAAATACAATTCAAGCACACACACTTTCAAAGGGGAAGTGGCGGCTGTAGATTTTCCGATGCCTCAGACAGGAAGAAGGGCTGAACAGCAAGCAGGCTTGCAAAAAGCCTGTTAAATATTCAGTGTAAGCAGAGGGCATCACACCAGCCTTAAAACAAACAGTTCTTGCTTGGAAAAGCCTCCAAGTAAAGCTAAATATAATGATGGACCTATATGGCAATGAAGAGACTCTATATAGGCCATAAATCGCAAATTGGGTCACTTTTGGGTTTTTTTCATGCTAGTCTATAGATTTCCGATAAGTAGTCAGTTAGATTTGTACATGTTAGTCTGGTTCTTCTGGTCCAAGTGCCCACTAGATTCAATCTAATACCATTTACTGAAAGATCTGGCTGGAAGATTCAGTCACCTCGTGTTAACATGAGGTTAAATAAAACTGTGCTGTTCCACAATTAAAAATATTTTAGTACGAAAAAAACTTGCCCCACAGCTTGAGAATTGAGAACACAAGAAAGCAGAAATGAGAAGTAAAAAAAACACTTTCGTGGTGATGAGCAACGTGAATAAACGCAAGTTATTAATGCTCTCTTTCCCCCATGACAAGTTTTGTAGGGAGTAGAAACTTTTGAACTGAACTTGAACTTCAACTAAAACAAATGACACCTTCCAGGCTGCCATCCTCATGCAACACTATCATGGGAATAAATTAGCAGGCAGTAAGGGACATTTACTCAAGGGAATTAAACTGCACCTGGAAACAGAAGCCAAATTTACCTGAAACATTTCTGCTCTACATTAGAAGTGAACAACATAAAAGAAACCTAGCGGCAACTGAGCAGTTATAAGCAAGTGGAAATCTAACAAGTCAGCCTATCTGTTCTAAAACAGAAACGCGAAAAGGCATTCACAAACTTTTTTTTTGTAATGTGATGCATTTCAACCAAAATAGGATTTTATTTATTGGTGCTGATTAACACAATCAGGAATGAACATATAGAAAGTAAACAGCCGTTGTTTTGTTAACTTCAAAACAATGCACATCGGTTTTAAAATCTTTTGCAGCTCCTTGCAACACTTTTTATTCTTTGTGCGTAAAAATGAAATTCACACCGGTTCAATACTCCCACCTTATTTTCACAAGCAGCACGGTGTATGCGGTGTGCTTGTGAACTACATATGATACGATACTGAGCGCCTTGACCTCATTAATATGTCAACCAACGCGTCTCTGCCAATCTGTTCAATGCAAAGTAGTTCTGGCTTGAAAGCTGCAGCAAGCTCCACAATATGAAGTCACTTCCTGTTGAGCTGCCAAGACTAAAACGGTCTTCCTGTATTGGCATGTAGGTGTTAGTGGGTGATGAGCACTATGGGTTGAAGGGTGCAGACGGCAGAAGGGGCGCCAACATCAACTCAATCCACAGAAGCCCTTAGAGTTCGGATATAACACACTTCCCTTTAAACAGTCTTCCCCTGCTGCTTGGCCTACCTAATTTTACATTCCTCAAACATAAGAATAGCACGAATCATCTAAAGACAGGAAACAAATTGTTATTGTAGTAGCTTGCCATTACAAATATGTCAAAATTGGTCAGTTTTAATGCTTTATTTTATAATAAATATTTACAGCTACAAATAATTAAAGCATCCATTTTTCAGAGCAAAATGAAACCATTTTGTTTGTATCGTAGTTGATCAGTGTTTTTTAGGCCAAGAACCCTTTAAAGAGACATGAAGCAAGTTGATTACATTTCACTTAAAAAAACAAAAACTAAAATAAAAACAAAAACAAAAAAAAAACAATAAAGACTAAAAGCAACACAAAATAAAAACTACAAAACAAAATCAATTGAAAACCAAACAACAAAAAATACAAACAAAACCACTAGACTAAAAAATATACCACAAAATAATAAAATAAAAACAGACAAACAACAAAACCTTTAAAAATAATAATAATAATAATTGAAAAAACTAAGAAAAAAAGGAATTGTGAAATTAAGTGTGCAATAAAATAACTCTACAAGTGATCTGCAAAAAGAAGCAGGGAGAAACTTTTTTTCAATTTAAGTAACCGCCTCTTTACCGCACTTGCCAAGTAAAGAAATGAGCTATTAATATCACACTCTCATGCACTTTATCAGTGTTGTTTGCTAAGGCATGCATTATTATTACTCATCATCATCCCAAAAATCATTCTTCTTCACATATACTTTCAATAGAGATTTGATGCAATGCACTTTGATGCAGAACTCAATCTAAAATTGTAGAACCGAGAAGAAAAAAAAATCTGCACATAACACCCTAGCAACCACCTAGAAACCTAAATAGGAATCATATGTTAATCCTGTAAACAGGCCCTGTGAAAAAATGTGAAGTAACATTTCCGACTTGCATTAAACAATTTGACTGTCGCGCTGACACTAAGCTGTGGAAATCGTCCAGATGGTGTTATTGAGTTTAAGCTCATCCTGAACAACCGTAACAGAGCGAAACAAATGATGCAATCATGTGAAAACACCTAAAGATGGTGCACACAGACAGATAAAATGTGTGGCACATAAAAAAAAACAGGATACTGCCAAATCTGAGCAACAACCAACCACAAAAACGGCTCATTTAGAAAACAAGAGGCTGACATTCAAAAAGGAATGCGTTCACCAATCGAATCAGTGAGGCTTTTCTGTGATCAGCAGCAATTTCGGGGTGTGCCTTGGCAAATCCCTTGTTACAAATGATATCATTGTTTAAGGACTGCATTGGCTGGGCTACGCCTCGCACAAGAGAACTTTTCATTTCTTGAGTATCTGAAAATTGCAGCAGACTTCTGGAGGCCAGCGGTCAGTTCACTGGCACTGAATCCAGGCAACTCTGGTGGCTCCAAGATGACAGGGACTGTGGAGGTTTCCAGAGGGTATGATGTAGAACCAAAGCCTTTCTCTTTATTCACAGACTTCAACAAAAGTGTCTTTGTATGCCAGAACTGGACACTCCAACCCCTGGTTCTATCATGGCTGGGTCAAATGATTTGATTTAACTCCAGTATCCTACATTTTATAAGCAATTTCACATAAAACATGTGTCTAGTAAAGGTGTTTGGTAACATCAGCACTAAAGGCTATGAAAGAATTTCGTTTAGAGCTTTTCGTGTTTTTAATATTACAAATAGAAATAAACATATTTACTCACAAAGAAGAACTGAAAAAAGTCTTATTAAAGGGTCTAACAGCTGATAATGCAGAGCAAAGGCTAAGCCTTGAGGTTAAAAAAGAACTGGTTTAATAAACAACCTACAGAAGTACAAACATCACTGCAACACTCTACTAAATATGGGCTTAATGGCGGTGTGGCAAGAATCAATACCCTCCTCGGTTAAGACACATGAAAATACACAATCTTAAGAAGCCTTAGATTGTGAGAAACTTCTAAGAGTGTACTCATACTAGGCATGGTTGCCTATTGTTAAAAAAAAATCCTTCTTTTGTTGGTTTTGGAGCATCGGTTAGCGCTCACACTACATGTGAACCACGCCTGAGTCCAACTGTACCATGCTCTGGCACACCTCTTCCAAGCGGGCCCGGGACGGCTAAACGAACCGCGCCCCGGGCATGGTTCCGAGCACTCACTATAGTCAAATGAACCGCGCTTTGGCGGTCAAATGCACTCGGGCACGGTTCAAACTGCAAAGTGCGAGTACACCCTAAACATAATGTTTAAAGGAAGCCAGCTCTACTCATCACCTGCAGAGTACCATCATAAGGTAAAGTGTTCTGGTAGCAGCCTCATGCTGTGGGGTTGTTTTTCAGCAGCAGGGACTGAGTCGTCATCAAAACAGAAGTAAAGCTCAGTGCACCAAAATATGATAGCCTAAATGAAAACCTAGTACAGAGCATTTAGATCCTCTGACTGTGCAGAAGGCTCGCCTTCTAAAAGGACAATTACCCAAAGCATGCATTAAGAGTGGCTTATAGATAGCTCTGTAAATGTCCTCGAGTGCTCCAGCCACAGCCTGGGATGGAACCCAATCAAATATTTTTGGATAAACAGGAAAATGTGCGTCTGCCCCCATCCAACCTGACAGAGCATGAGAGGTGAAGAGCGGAGGAGAAGAACAACAGACAGCTGCCAAGTGCAAAGCTTGTTGTTACATCCAAAAATATTTGAGGATGTAAAGCTGCTTCAGCTAAGTACTGATTTAAGGGTTTGATTACTTATGGAAATATACTTATTTCAGTTCCGTTTATATATATATATTTACAAACTTGTGACAGTTCTGTTTTTGCTTTGCCATTATGATGTATGGAGTGTAGATTGATGTGGGGAAAGTAATTTAAAGCAGTTTAACCTAAGGATGCAACATAAAACGTGAAGCTATCTGTAATTTTAAAGCAGAGGTCACCAAGTTTAGTCCTGGAGGGCTGGTGTCCCGGCAGAGTTCTGCAGGCCATTGGCCCTTCAGGATCAAGCTGGATGATCCCCAATTTAAAGGGACACTCCACATCAAAATAAAAAATGTTAATATTGGGACAGTCACAAGCCTCCCGGTTTTTATTTATAAAATATCTTCAATTGTGTTCTGAAAACAAACCAAGTTTCTATGGGTTTGGAGCAACATGATTATTAAGAAAGTTTTCATTTTGGGGTGGAGCATCCCTTTAAAAGTTAATTTCTATGATTTTCAAGACCTTATATTTCCACATGTTCCATCACAGAGGGAGTCCTTATCATCGATCCTGAAATAAAGCTTGCAGGCTATTGAACCAAACGCCTTTGAATGTCACACAAAACGTCACAGACTGTGATTTATGCCGTCATGTTCAAAGTGAAGCATGTGTGAGAGCAGCAGTGAGACTCAGTAGAGGAGTCATGACGGTTGCCTTCAGGCCACACGAGGAACCAGGAAACCAGCTTCAATGAGAGAACAGAGACGTGATGTGCTCGGAGATAGAGCGGATTCCAGCCTCACAGCCTTTCATCCCCTAAATCCATCTACTTCACATCCTCTTAACAAAACATCTGACCTATTAGGATGCTTACAAAATACTACCATGGGGCAATGTAAGACCCTAACAATTCTCCTTCTGCCACAAATGGGGCATCTTTCAGCATGTTAATTTAATGAGTACAGTCAGTGTTTCAGGAGGGCCTCTGAGATATGCCCTCTATTTTTAGTTCAGTTATGAAGTGTCAGAGAGTGGATCTATGAACATTTCTGAGAGAAATGCTCAATATCAGGCATTCATTTTTTTCATGCATCAGCATGAAAGTTATTCAGAAAGGCTTCAGTTACGACTTTGATATAGTTACAGTACAGTATGTGAGTTTTGCATAGATATTAGTTAGATAGACAACAATAAATCCTAATCCTTCTGATATTACTAAGTATGAGAAAGTGCATGATAGGTACCAGTTTGAATACAGTACCATGGTAAGGCTGTAGCCATCTTTTAATGACATGAAAAGAATCATAGTTTCATGAATATGATTATTATGGTGATCTGAAACGGTAACTGCACCACTATTTTACTTTTTTAAAGGTAATTATTGGTCTTGTGCTGCTGAATGTGTATGAGTAGATAAAGATAAATGTGAAAAGCAGCATTATGGTATGTGAATTCCTTGTGAAACTTTTACTATCAGTGCACTGGGGCAAGACCCAACAGGTTGAGAGATTGTGACCTCAGGTATTCTACTTTCCCCAACTATATTCAGCACGTCACATCTGACGAAACAAATGTTTTCTGTCTTAGAAAGTGACAAGACCAAAATGAACACATAACCATGCTAACAAATAATGTGCGCGCACACACAAACCTAGGCTGAAGAAAATCAGCCTTGCCATCAGAGTTGGATATTTATATTTGAATATATATATTTTCAAATATACAAATAGAAAGAAAAAATTCCTAGTGTCGCCTTTTTTTTTTTTACTTGTGACCAAATAAATGCAGTCACGGTACGCATAGAAGACCTTTTAAAAAAAATTGTAAAATGCATATATCTATATCTATCTATCTATATATGTGTTACTTTCTAAACATGTAGCCTTTATTATAAATATGTATTTTAGATCATGTTGCACATTATTAAAACTTAATTGCAGTAACAAAAATCAATAAACTGTTCAACATGTATTGTAGTAATAATTCTCAGTTGCAGATGTGATTGCGGTGTTATGGGAGGCCCTTCATACTTCTTGATGTATAAATTCCTAATGCATGTCATTAATATTAATGCAGAAAATTTCACAGTGATAGAAGAAAAGCCAAAGGGAAGTGCAGTGCAAGGCTAATAGAATAACCATTTTCATTTTTAAATATTAAACATGAAAGAATGTGGTTCAAATAAATAAATAAATAAATAAATAAATAAGTATATATACACATGTGTATATATATATATATATATATATATATATATATGTGTGTGTGTATATGTATGTCAGGGCTCGAAATTGCGACCATTTTGGTCGCATATGCTCCCGAAATTTCATCTATGCGACCTCAAAATATATTTGG
>JAUCMT010000059.1:10062039-10087181 GCA_032357475.1 Enteromius thamalakanensis
GGGTGCTCCTAAATTTTTGCTGGTGCTCCTAACTTTTTGAAGTTGGGAGCACCAGCGCTACCAAATAAAAAAGTTAATTTCGAGCCCTGTATGTGTATATGTATATGTATGTATATGTATGTATATATGCATGTATTGGACGACATAAAAACACAGCTAAAAACAACCCTGTAAATGAGGGTGACATTGAGCATTAGCCTTCATAATTACTCCCAGTTATTTCCTTCAGTTCTGCATGCACAAGGCTTTTTAAGCTCCACAGCAGGCAGTGTCTTGGCAGGGGGCATCTCACACCAGCCTGACCCTGCAAACACTCTCCCCTCTGGGCAGAGCTGCTCCTCCAGCTCCCTTTGATGCTTAATTACACTGCTCTGTCATTTACCGACGAGCCACTGTGACAGTAGGGAGGCAAAGAGACGACCAACATAAACAAGAAAAGACCTCTACAATCAAACATGCAACTAGAACCACTTCAGTTTAGGTCTGATCCTCTACCAGAAGACTTGCAATATTACATAACACAACATGTATGGCCATTTTTGCAGCTGGACAGTATCTGTTCCTGTGTTTTGACACTGCAAAGAGATTTGACAGTAATGAGCAGTATCTATATCGCATGTCAGGCTCTGCAAGGAAGTGCTGCTATTAAACTGAGCAGCATATGAGAATAAGGAAATAGCATATGTCAGTAAAACTGACTACTATTGGCAAACTGAGCAAAAAAAAACTTTCTTGCACACGTCGAACAGTACACCACAAAACGCTTGAAAAGCACAGCAGTTTAGCAGCAGGGGAAATCCCATTGCAAATGATGGAGCAGAGCAGAAACACAGAAAGACATTCATTCTGACAAACACTTCAAAATGCAATCAAGCCCAAATGAGGAGCTCTTGCAGGTGTGAGTTAAAGGAACTGAACAGGAAGCGCTGTTTTGGTGCTCTTCAAAAAAGGGGCTCTGCTTTTATCAGCCATAAGTGCAATTCTAACCAACAAAGAATGAAACCATTAAAGCAGAAACGGCATAAAATATATACACGGATGCACAGAGACATTCTAGAATAGCTGGTCTGCTAACAGTCCAATCAAAATGTATATTCAAACCTCACATCATTCCAAAGCTGGGGGAAAGAATTTATTTGGGGCCTGGGAAACCCCAAAAACACCATAGATGTCACATAAAACAGTCATATTACTTGTGAACTATATTCCAACATGCTGAAATCTATGTTATTATTCAATTAAAAACGTCCCATGCTCTGAAGCCTTCAGATCTGAAGACTATTAGACACCAATGTTATTAAAAAACTACTTTATTATAACCAACATAATATTACAGTTTTTATTAAAAATGTCGACTTAATTTTAATTTTTTAATATATATATATATATATATATATATATATATATATATAGCATATAATAACCTGGGTAAATAGACATCCAAATACCAACAGCACTTTGTACTATTCAACAGAACATAAGTATTTTTTTGTCCATTTTACAACTTGACTAGCAACCATTGGAATATTGTGCACTGGACATATTAACTATTTTATAACATTTTAACTGACACAGTCATTCTGTTATGTAAAACAAAAGTGGTCAGGGTATTCTTTAAAAAATAAAATAAAAATAAATAAATAAATAAAAGAGAAGGATTGAAAAATGACAGTAATAATTTGGGGAACTGGTCTTTTAAAATCTACACTTTAGCAGGAGGAAGTGACCTTTGGATTTCAACCTTTCTAAATCCATCTCATTAATATTAATGAAGGCAAAGAGAGAGAAAAAAAAACACTGAGGCCTTTCTACTATGATTTGAATAACTGCCCTTTCAACATTTTTTTCTCTCCTTCAAATGTCATGTAACCATTCTAGGTTACAAGTGACTGAGCTGTATACGTTTACTAGTATAAAAGTGCTACCCGTGCATCCAAAAAATGAGTGTCGGCCACCAAAACCCCATTTCAGTTATTTACAGACCAGTCCCAAATTCAGATGTTGTTATTAAACACTCACGAAACCATGACAACATAACAGTCCCAGAATGATGCTGATGGAGAACAGCACCGCTGCTGATCCAATCAGGGCTGGCAATGAGACAATGCATCTCAAACTGGGACTGGTCCATTATGCACCATCCAATGCATTTTACAATGCATCATGCACACATGCTTTCATTAACAAATCATGATGGACCTCCAAAAGACACGTTTTGTGTCATGCAGGAGCCTCAAGTGGCTCTTATTTGGACAGCTGGGAAGCAGACCATCGCATTCAGATTCAAAAACACAATGCGCCCATTCTTAAACATGCAGAAGGACGAAAGAAGCAAAAGGGTGGTTAGGAACAAGCTATAATATTGGCCTAATAATAAAGAAGACATACCAGTACCTATGTTTCCTGTAGATGATCAGCACCTGGTGTCCAAATGCCTTAAAGTTGAGCTGTTTTAGGCTTGTCCACTTAACGTTAGTCCATGTGTGGGTCAAACCCACTAACGTTATATTGAATCAACAGAAGAGATACAAGTGATCATTCACACATTCAGCAAAACAGATCTTCCGGAGAGCTTTCCTCTAACATCAATGCAGACAAAAGATGTTCGGCTCGTCCGTGCGTACAAATATAGCCCCAAAAACCGTTAAGACACCGAGTAGGCTTCAATTTTAAAGACACAACGCGCGTGAGGAAACAAACGGCTCGGTTTAAAAACACAACTGTTGCAGCGTTTCACAGACCAAAGAAGTCTCTAAACGGTAAGCCGCCTGAAGCGAGCAGTTTTTAAGCGTTACGGAAGCGCAGCACACCCATGGGCTACAGTTGTCTTTTACACACACACACA
The DNA here is from genome assembly GCA_032357475.1 of Enteromius thamalakanensis. Classification (NCBI taxonomy): domain Eukaryota; kingdom Metazoa; phylum Chordata; class Actinopteri; order Cypriniformes; family Cyprinidae; genus Enteromius; species Enteromius thamalakanensis. The sequence continues at coordinate 10,064,885 of JAUCMT010000059.1, forward strand.
CATACATACACAGGCCCTTGAAAAGGAAACGCACTTGAGACAGCCCAGTGCGTAGTGCGCATGCGCCTCACCAATACGCGATTTTACTACGGTCAAGGATTGCCTTATGAATATTTATCAGGTGGCGAGATGTGATTTGCTGAACGCAGTACGCTGGTAAGTTGCTGGCCAATGACTGGTGTTATAATGACGTTTCGTTAATATTAATGAGATTGCGTAAACGGACGCTCCAGGAAGGTTCCCGAGCAAACTAATTAATATTTATGAGCAGCCCTTTCCGTGGTAGGATTCGTAATTTCGTAATTGGATACAGGGGCGACAGCACGCGCTTTTAAAGGGAATTGCAACAACAAAAAATTCACACAAATTAAATAATAACAAGGATAACTAAAAATAAGTATGCTTGTATTGCACTTTTATAAACAAAATTATAATAAAACAACAGCAGTCGTGAATGCATGTTTCCATTCTCTTTATTTATTCCGTTCTTACACTTCAAAGTTGACAATGTTAAGCATGTAAGGTTTCCAGTGATATCAGAACAATGCTGAACAGATATGTCACTAACTCACAATTAATGGTAAAAAATGCTGTTGCCTAAATTAGTACCGAATTGTGTTTTGCCTTAAACAACAGGTGCAGAGATAAATGATAACATGACGCAATGCTAACAGCCTTTTATCTCATGCTTTTGTGAAGGAAAAGGCTAAGAATGGAAACCTGTGGAAAGAAACCAAAAAGTAGCTTTCAACTTTTGATACCGAACAAAACCCCCTCAAAACCTTCACAGGCATGTTTGATGACATCACCGTGGGGGGAGCCACGCAAATGAATGTCACCCGATAACAACAAAACGTTTTTTTTTTTAGCTCAAAAATAGTTTGGTCAGATTTTAGAAGCAAACTCCTACAGAGGAATGATTTACATCAAACTGCATTTAACCACACATGTGAGCACATGTAGCGCTTGGGTATCAAACAATATTCAACTGAATATTAAGACTGGGCTCTGTATTATCAGTTAGAAAAAAATTGTTTCGTATTGTCCGTTTTATCAAACCAAATGGGGAAAATTGTACAGCAGTAATATCTCAAGTAACAAGTCGTAAAAACCAGCAAATGATTTTGGCACCATTTTTAAGCTCTTTTAGTGCTGAATTTGCTGTATTATTAGATATACATTATCGCCTATCTGTATTTATATACTATAAGACGGACCTTTGCTATTCTGTGACAGTGCAATTTTATTAGCATCATTAACTTTGTAATGCTTTTAATAACTGCCTCTCATTCACTCTTTGTTTTTAAAACCAAAACCTTATTTCAAGAAGACGAATGGCTCTCCAGAGACTTCACCAATGACCTTACAGACACAAACATCAACAATGGAAAGAAGAAAAAAAGAAATTCACATTTAATAATTTCCCCATGACTGAGAAAAGGTGCTGTGAAAGGTCTGTTGGTTTCTAGTTTATCTAAACACTTGCGACAAAAAAATTAGTGAGTCAACTTTAGTGAGCTCACCCCTAGATTGTACATAGCTTAACCAATGTAAAAAAAAAAAATAATAAAAAAAAAATGAAAAAAAAAAAAGCGCTTATATCAAGAATGTGGTGATGAACTAAAAAAGAAAAAAATTCTTCTTAATTTTGAGAGAAAACAAAATCTAGTCAAATTTAGAAGATGCAAATTCCCAATGAAAACATTTAGTTAAAAAGTAAATTAGTCTGATGAAAGCGGTACATTATGGTGTCGGTTTTGAAACAATTTTTTAAAGTTTAATATTGTTGCATATGGATCTTTGATAGAGGTTTTGCGAGTCATAAGTGCCTCTCATTGTAACCGAAGGCATAGGGTAATCTGCAGATTCAAACAAATATTTCAACTTTCCTCACTAGTGCTTCTGAAAAACTCATTCATTACCCAAAAGAACACACTGACTTTTTGCTTTGTAATTTCTGCGCATAATAAAACAACCTGTAATAAAATCCCAAATCGATTTCAGCCAGCAGGTTTATTGCAACACATGGAGCATCTTTCTTAATAAAAGATCCTTGTTTGATCTAACCAAACAAGCCATGCTGACTCAATATGAAACCCATTTAAAACAGGATTTCATAAGCTGCTTATTTTTGAGGACTGAGAACTGAAACTACTGGAAACGAGGTAAAGCACAGCAATGAAGTTTAAGCATAAGAAAACTAGTGGTATTGGCCAAAGACTGCTTAAAATGGTCAGTATTGGTCCAATGGCAACCAATATCACAAACTAGTTTTTTTTTTTTGTACACTTATCTTACCATTCAAGTGTGCAACACTTTATCACTGATAAGATCCCAGTCGATCTGTCATATTTACAGCACACTGGGCTTGGTCAACAAATATCGCTTTGTAAGAAATTCTGCATGCAAAAAAACTGCCATAATCTCAGTGCCTCAACACTGACTTTGATCAACCTGGCACAAAAAGAAAAGAAAAAGAGGGGTGGGGAAGACGAAACTCCCATCTAATGCACATTTTCTATTGGAAAAATTAACATAGCTTATGCGATTATGAACTAAAAGCAAAATCTTTCATTTGAGATGACAAAAGAAAGGGTCAAAAATGCCACAAGACCAATTAAGTCGCATTAAATGTAAGCCAGTTGCTGTTTAACTGGGTTCTGAAAGTTGTCTCAACCCCCTCCAAAAAAAATAAAAATAAAATAAAAAAAAAACAGCCTTGTGTATTATGACGGAAGTTTGAAAGATTATTGTAAGACTGTTAGACTGCATCAGATGCCGAGTATACTGATGTTGGTTCTGCTTTTAACATATCAGGTTTGTCACAAGAGCTGGTATCGTTTCCGTCACTTCCCTTTGATGGGAATCATCACAGAAGAACTTGAGAAAAATACAGACTGAGAAGTTCCAGTTCTGCTGCAACATTCAAACCGAGGTACGTTCATTCCTAAAATATTTAAGGCAGGTTCAGTGAGCCTTGACCGTGAAAGTCAACGGCTTATTCGGAGTGCAGAGGGATGACAAATTTACATCCGAAGGGGGAGTGGTATTTGATCCCCACTTCCTGGAACACATGTCGGGGAATGCCGATGTCACACAGGTAAACTCGACCTGCGCCCTCGGATAGAGGCAGCGGGAGGCCCAGGGAAAGTGACCATTTTGCTTCCACAGCATGTGCCTGTCCACTTACTGGAGGGTCGATGCTCAGTACCGGGGCTCGGTTCTGATTGGCCCAGTCAGCGGCGGCCTTGTACCAGGGCTGCTCCCTTAAGAATCCGTTTTCATGTGAATCCAAGCAGTTTATGACCAGGTCAACTGGCGTCTCGGGCAAGTCTGAGGGTGAAATGACATTTCATGGATAAGATTAATGTAGTTTAATTTTGAACACAGAAACCATTTAGGTATCAAACACCTCCACTGGCTTTCAGAAGTGTTCTGGTATGGATTACGTAAGGAGGGTGGGTGGGTGCAAAGTTAAACATGTTTTTGCAATTCAAAGTGGAAGTTTCCAAGACTTTCGAAGCCCATCTAAACAAAGCATTCAGGTGGGTGTGTTAGGAAGATATGTGAAATACAGAAACCTTGCTAAAGGTTATTCATCATCACAATTTGTGTTGATGGAACAGATCAACTGGATTACAAGTGGTCAGGTTGATTAGAGGTGTGCAGCACTAAAATTCTGGATAATAGGATAAGATGATTATTATTATTTCCATTTTATAGCTGATAATTGTTAAATAAATGTTATTAAAATTATATATTATTTTGTGTAAATCACAAATAACACCAGCGTTTAAAATCAAACAATTTATAGATAATTTGAGCATAACAAGATCACACTGAAGATTACATATTTAGTGATTTTAAAGATTAACTTTTGAATTAAAATAGATGCATTATTCATATTATGGTTATTCAGCTTAGATGCAGCTGTACTGTATCTATATGTACACACACACAAACATTTAAAGTGGATCAAACATGTTGTCCCAAGACAAGAAAACTTTTTGGTTTTATGAAATGTTTTGATCTACTGTGTTGACTACTGTGTGTGTGTAGAATGCTGTTTCTTCAGCATCAAATTTCTGTAGGATCATGTGACACTGATGGTCAGTGTAGTGAAGTGAAAAATTCTGCTGTACCATCATAGAGGTATTGGTTAAAGGGTTCATTTCTGTCATTAATTAATCACCCTCATCTCTTTCCAAATCCAGAACAAATTAAGATATTTTTGATGATATAAGAGAACCATCTGTCCCTCCATAGACAGAAATACAACTGAAATAATCCCAGACCCAAAAACATAGTTAAAACACAGGTAAAACAGTCCATGTGAAATCAGTGACACAACTTCAGTTATGCAACACTAGGAGAATCCTCCACCATTTTACAGAATATCACAACACACGTATCCCAACACAGGGGAAAATAATGGTTGATGGTCCGTTTCCTTTACAGAACAAACATATTCTTGTAGTGTCACAAAACTGAAGTTGATCCACTGATGTCACATGGACGGTGTTACAGATGTTTTTACTACGTTTCTGGGATTATTTCAGTTGTATTGCTGTCAATGGAGGGTTGGATAGCTTCTCAATTTCATCAAAAATATCTTAATTTGTGTTCTAAAGATGAACGAAGGTCTTATGAGTTTTAAACTAACTCTTAACAATAGAAAATGATTACTTTGAATATTTCAATGTATTCTATATATATTTCTATATATATATATACCTTTGAACAGCAGTGTTTATCTTCAATATCAACAAATAACATTAAGAATTTGAATTAAATTATCACACTTATTAGGAGTGGGAGATATGATATAGTTAATTTAGCTTTAACTTTATGATATCAAAGAATTTAATAATTCTTGTCACTCAATATCACAAAAAATGTAAAAAACAAAACATTAAATTACACTAAAGACAAGTAAACAGCCAGGGATTAAATAGGAAACAAGACAAAAAACTTCAGTAGAACAAATACATAAGAATGGTATAACATCCAATGTACAAACACACTGCATATTCTTCACTGTGGAAATAAAATAAATAAATAACTATAGAATAGAATTATTTAGCCTGGATCTAACATCCTGTTTCACATGTGTTTTCTTTCTAAAGAACTAAATGACTGTTTTTACGAGGATTTTTGCACACATTTTGACACATACAAGTGCACTATTTAGCCATTCCTGGTCTATAAAATGGAAAATAATTACTCCGTTCAATACTCCCATCCTCTATGATCACCGACTTCACGTGTGCACAGCACACAGTGCTCAGAGTCTCTAACAAAATGAGTTCTCTGCTGTTTGCTTTTAACTGTTTATAGTAACTTGTTTTTAAACTGTATTGTCACGTTATCACAGCAAACCTTAAATGTATACTGTTGTATCATGAATGATCATTAATGTAGATGCAATAGTGTCACACCTTTTACATTAGAAACCAGTTTCCCTCCCGTCTTCCCAAAAAGTGCAAGTTCGCTGGTGATGGCCTCCAACATCTTGACGAAGTTTGGCAGGAAAAGGATGACCTCCACTTCATGGTTGGCCAAGTGACGGCCACAGCTGATGCCCTGAGCGCCCTGGACATGTGGTCCACACAGCAGGGCCACCGTAGGCCGCTGATGCACATTCTTTGGGGTAAGTCTACGAGAAGAACCAGACCAATGATAACCTGAAGATATTTTTGGTTATGCAATTTCTGTTAAAGCCCCACAAACCTGTTCGGGCCTCCTAGTAGCGTGAGGGCCATCTGACTCGCACATACGCCCGTCATCTCCAGCCTACGCTCCAGAGAGAGACCATGACTTTCTGCTGCAACTAATAAACGCTTGTGCAAGTCGAAAGAGATGCTGGGTACCACCAGCCCTGAGTCTGGGAGAAATAGCATAAATTAAGACAAAAGTGGAGAAATTATATTAAAAAAAAAAAAAAAATAGATCATGAGGTCAGGTTCTTACCAGTGCTATATTCCTTTGCTCCATTCTGTGGAACCATGATCTGTCTGTAGACCACGGGTTTGGCCTCTAGGATGTTCTCGTCATGCCGGTATCGTGATGGTGTTTGCTCTCCAGGAGTTCCTCGAGATCTTGCACCGTTTCCTCGGCGTTCTGATGAATCGATCTGCGAGAACACTGCTGCTTTGTCGAACAGCGCCAGGTTCCCCTCAAAATCAAAGTCTTCATCGGGAACATCGTCCATACCGTCTCCAAAACATTCATCGTCTTTATTCTTCATGTGACCTCCGTTCTTCAACCCATTCTTTTTGGGTGTGGCCTGATTTGGACCTCTGCAACTAGACGACCCTACAAAAAGGTAAAAATGGCATTAGTTAAAAAACGTCTTTCCACTTTTCATAGGCCACATTCCTACTGTTTTTTTTATACAATGTAACATGATTATAAAATAATAATCATGATTTTTTTTGTGAAACAGAAACATTACACAAAATAAGATTTTAAAACTACTAAAAACAACACTGTAAAACACACACACACACACACACACATATATATATAAATATATGTGTAATTAATTAATATTATATTTAATATATATTTATGCATGTTTTTGAAGGCTTGTCATCAGAGCTATTAATGGATTTATCTATACCATGTAAAGTTCTATACTTTAATAATTTTAAATATAAGAATTTATATTATCTTTTCAATAACTAAATTGATACTTAATAACCACATTTGAGCCAAACTACGCAACTAAGCATAACGAACCTTTTAAATTTTTTACTTTTAAATAATTATATTTACAGAATATATATTAATAAAATTAATATATAAATCTGAAAGATTAGGTTCAATATCCAATGACACAGAAGACTCACAGGAGTTGTGTCTTCGTCTAAAGCCTTTACTTTGGACAGCCATGTCCATGTGACGTTCACCGTAACTTTTTGAGTAATGTGGCACCGGAGACACCCCTCCTTCCATCGTTTTGGGTTCACTTTTATTAGGGACCATCACAGGAGTGCTATTGACCGGAGCGCCACCCCCCTTATCCTTGCGTCCACCATGCTGAGTCAATGTGAAGTTGGGCTCTTGACCATTCTGCTTCGGGACTTCAGTGTAGCTCTTACGGATTTCCAGGATTTTGAGATCTTTAATGTCCATGGCACTGTGTATTAGAAAAGAAGATTGCTATAATAAAGTATACAATAGTATCTGGTATCCAAATTCTGAGTATCCTGTATTGTATTGTTGTATGAAGACTTTTTAAAAACATAATATTTTGACTTTAGAGTACGTAAGTTGACTTTATACATCAACAACGTAGAATATGAGCCAAATCATTCATAAAGTATCAAAAACAGACATTAAAATAATAAACAGTGACCCTTTTAAGATATTCATTTTATTAATTTACCTGAATGTGACCTCAGGCACAGTGCACTTGACTCCATTGTGAAAGGGATGTCTGAGAGAGATGGTCTGGCTGGTCTGGTCTACTGAAGATACTTCTCCTTGATACACTCCTAAAGTTGGTCCACAGTGGATAGAAACAAGACAGCCAACCCAGTCTGCTGCCATTCTCACCAGCTGAAATGAGATTAAAAACACGTTTTGTATTCTTTGTGACACTTTCATGTTGAAACATAACTTTTAAAGTTGTTTGTGGTGAAAAATAATTCATATGTGCAGAATTAAGGCAGGATAAAGCAAGTACTGAACGTTTGATGAGAAGATGCTAATGCTAGCCAGCGCGATGTAACGTTACTTGCCGCCACGGCTTTTAACCGACTTTTTCGTCGTCTGTCAAATAAAACTTGTAAAATAAGTTCCTCACCTGTTGTCAAAAGTAAATCCGTTAAATAATAGAAATAACAGGTATACTGAGATATATTTTTGATTAACTCTTCTTAAGAGCTCGAATGCGTGAAAGGCTTCTTCTATTATGATTCACTGAGCGAGGATCAGTTTTGAATCTGTTTACTGCCACTCGCTGGATAACTGCGGAACTACATTAAGTTGCAAGCAATGGTGCAAACTTAAACATTTTTTAAAAATGTAATATTAATGCATTTTTTAAAAGATTTTAATTATTATTTTTAGAATATTACATAATTACAATATTTTTAATTGCAATCAATATTATATAACTGCAACATTTTATCAATTTTATTTTAAATCATTATTAAAAAATATTTATTATAATTAATTGTTTTTAATATTAACATTTATAATGTATGAGTAAATGACAATATTATTCAATTAATAATTATACACCACCAGAAGCTTTTGTTTACCTTTTTTTATGGAAATACACTTTTAAATCTGCTTTTATGTGACCACAATAACAGTTGTAAGTAAATCACATTTTCAATTGTCTCTTGGCCAAATATTGTTGTACATCAGTGGAAAGCTTATTTATTCAAAATATTCATACGGAGAATTTTTAAATCTCTATTTTTAAAAAATGACCCTTACATGTTAATCATAACATAAAGCCAACATCAAATACTAAAATGTAACGCAATAGACACACTGGGGGTTGGCATTGGTTCAGGGGTATTCTCATATTCTCAAATAGGCCTTTGAAACAGAAACCAACCATCTTTTCGTCAGTTATGCATGGCATTATGAGAAGTTAGTGCTCTCTGTTAAGGTCAAAGGAAGAAGAGGAACCTGCACATGAAACAAATCATGCAAAGCCCATTCACTGTGACATTTCCCACAAACTCCAGCAGAACCCGAGATGACTTTAGGGCTGTTTGAGTCTAACGCCAGCACAGTGTTTGGTTGAACAAAGGTCACAACCGGCCCCTCGAGCCAGAGACTCTTACACACAATTTGATTTGAAGTCATATTGCAGTGTACTTTACTTTGGTCCCAGATAAATTATTTAGATTACTAAAAATAGATAAATTATTTTAGATTACTAAAAAAACATATATATAAAAAAAATACTCTTTTAAAACAAAACTTTAAATTGTGAATAGTTCTAAGTTATAATATTATTTCATATTAAATAAATATGCACGTGCATCAAATATACAGTAAATGAATTATTTATTCTCATGTGACACATATCTATATTTGTCATTATAGAACGATTAAAAATGAATGCGTTGTTTTATTTAAATACAAATATAATCTAAATTAAATAAATGCGTTCATTCATTCATTATTCTTATTTATTCTTTAATATAAAATCTAAAATAAAATGAATCACTATTAAAATGAATCACACATAGTTTTCGGTTTCTGGAGAGCCAATCAACGCTTACAAAGTCTCCGTGATCCCGCCTCCCGCGTTACGTCACTCTCATGTGATCACATGACAGCATCACAACAAAAATGTCTGCCTGCTGGTCAGTGCGGTAAATTTTTTTGATCGTTTCACTAATAAACCATTTGCGTCAAAGCTTCTGCATCTGATGAAAACGTTCTTGCAATAAAAACCAAGCCAGACGCAAACTAGTCAGTGAATATTTTAGCACGCACGCGACTTTACCTGTGTCTAACAGTGCATTATTGATTTGCTAATAATTCGCTAATAATAACTTCTGCTTAATAAAAAGAGTCATCATGGAGCCCACAGCATCGGGAATATTCTGTAACAGGATGCTCAGCATGGTGAACTCTGAAGATGTGAACGCCATCATTCAAGCTCAGAGACATATGTGAGTATCTAGAGACCTGCCTAGGCAGCGTAACCTTATTTATTAGGCTGATTTTGCTGCTTGTATTCATGTATTCCAGGCTGGACCGGTTTGAGAAGACCAATGAAATGCTGATCAACTTCAACGGACTGTCCAATGTGCGCTTACAACAGATGAATGAACACTTTCTAATGCACACCCGTACATTAATAGAGATGAAGAAAGACTTGGACAGCATTTTCAGACGAATAAGGTATTACATCCACAACATATGATTTCAGTTAATTATGATGTTGACATGAACATTTCTCACTCTATTGCAAGCAAATGAAGACATTTGAGCATTTGTAATAGAAGTTTGAAAATGCAAATGGTTACAAAATATTATTTTTCCAAACTACAGTAATTATTATATAGATATTATATATGTTATTAAGCCTAATATGTGACTCTTTACCAAAAAACCTTAAGTAGCACCGGGCATAATTGTAGCAATAGCCAAGAATGCATTGTATTGGTCCAAAAAAAATTATTTTATGCCAAAAATCATTTGGATATTAAGTAAAGATCATGTTCCATGAAGATACTTTGTAAATGTCCTACTCTAAATGTACCAATACCTAATTTTTGATTTGTAATATGCATTGCTAAGAACTTGATTTGGACAACTGTTTTTTTTGAAACAGTTGTTTTTCTCTGCCAAATATTGTCCTATGCTAACAAACCATACATCAATGGAAACATTATTTATTAGCTTTTATATAATTTATACATCACAATTTATTTAAAAAATTACCCTTATGAATGGTTTTGTGGTTAAGTTACATTATATTGTGTAACATTAATTCTTTCCTTTGCATAAAATATTTTTTTTGTTTCCACAGGACTTTAAAAGGCAAGGTTGCGAAACAATATCCAGAGGCCTTCAGCAGTAAGTTATAATGCAGTATTTTGTATTGAGATGCACTATGATTAAACTACTGTTTTAAGAAAAGAAATGAGTAAAACACAAAACCTTAAGTAAAAAACAAATCCAGCATTATCCTCTCAAGCTTCTGCTGAATTAAAATACAAATAATCTAAAAAGAATAAAAAGATATTATATATCAAGCATCATAATACTTGGATGCATTCCTGACAATAAAGACATTACTAAAATATCGATTTCAAATAAATGTCATTCTTTTGAACTTTCTATTCGTTAAAGAGCCCTGGAAAATATATCACACTTTCCACAAAAATATTCATCAGCATAACTTATTTCAACATTGATATTAATAAGAAATATTTGTAAAGCAGCCAATCGGCATATTAGAATGATCATGTGACAAATTAAAAGGGCCAGGTACATAGTATAATGTGCCTTTCTTTGCAACAGACATCAATGAAAGCTCCAACCTGGAGGAGGAGGAGGATGATGACTTTGACCCCATTCCTCCGAGCGTGGCCACCACCATCACTACCACAGCAACGTCTGAACAGAGCACGGAGTCATGTGACACAAGCCCAGATGTGATATCGCCCACCATTAGCTGCTGCTCTGAAGACCCCTCTCAAGAGAACACCGGCACGCCAACCTCCGACATCCACGAACAGCCAGTGTTACGGGACGAGGGGCCGGATTCAGCCGACATTTAGATTCATGTGTATAATGCTGTATTTACCTAAAAGTGAAGAGATGCAAGCTTACTGCTTAAGGTTTACTATGCCAATGATTTTAATGCTCCTGTTGTTAAATGTTATTTTAATTTAGAAAAACAATTCTTACATTTTGCAGATTAAAAACGTTTTAAAGATATGTATTTACATTGTCTTGTGTTCAAAACGAGTATTATTAGTATTATTTCAAGAAGTATGTCATTAAATAAAAGCTTTCTCACAGTGTGAGTCTCTTAATTTTATTATTTTACGCTCTAGTCTAAATCTTTACTAGTTATAGCACGTAAATATATAACAAATACTAACTACTAATTATTAGCGCTCGTTTTTGGGGACTACATTTCCCATAATCCACCAGACCGGAAGTGTGGACTATACACATCAGCGTCCCTCTCTTACGAGTCCACTACATTTCTGTCCGTTATTTCATTAAACGCCGATTGTAAAAGGAGATTATACGTTCGCAAATTGCAGAAACTGCAATGTGCCGTTTAAAATAGCACTTCAAGGTAGGTAGAAAACGGAAGTATGTAAAATGCTAAGCCAGACAAGTGCACGGCTAGCAGTGGCTAACAGTAACCACAGACAACAGTGAGACACCTGAGCATTCACCGACTGTTAAAAATACTCTTTAAAAGCTGCTTAAAATCAAAATTGGTCTACGTCCTAACATGTATGTGGTTAAACATTTAGCAATGGACTACTAACAGAAATATGATGCTCACAAATGTGTTTACTACGCAACTCACCTTGATATTTTAATTGATGTAAAGCATCGCAGCCTGAATTGATGAGGAAGATACCAGCCAGCTGCTGTGACGATGAGGAGGCTGAGCAAAAAGAAAGCCCTTAACTTTGTCAAGGAGTTGGATGCTTTTCCCAAGGTTCCTGAGAGCTATGTGGAGACAACAACGAGTGGAGGAACTGGTGAGATTTGATATAGATTAATATTTTTATTTATTTTATTTAGGTTTTAGTGACTTTGTTGTGTTTGTGTTATTTTTATTTTATTTAAAAATATATGTGTATAGTTTTTTTTATATTATTAACCTCAGTTTTAGTTATTTTAATAAATCTTTTTTTTATTATTATTGGCAATGAACAATTTTTTTTTCTCGGATATATAATTTTAATTTATTCCAATCCGTGTTATTTAGTGAATATATTGATACACACACTTACGTTCAAACCAAATTTATTTCGACCGCTTCAGCACTCCTCGCACAGTTTATTCACTATAGTTTAGGAAATGTTACTAAATTAGTTTTTGATTATATCAGATAACTTTAACAGAACGGTATGTAATGAATTAAAATGAATTGCTGTTAAATTTAAGTAGATAATACCAATTTAGAAGGAACAGTTACCAGGCAGTGCTTAATATAGTTCAATCTTTGGAGAGAAAAGGTTTGCAAAGTAAATAAACATCTGGTCAAGTCAAAGTCTGGATCGTTTTTTGATCCCAAACTGCTAGTTCACTGTATGAAGTTATTTATTTTGCTATCCTTACTTCTTGTCCTGCACCCACTAGTAAAAATAGTGTCTGAATAATTTTTGTTTTGACCATACATAATCTTAACAAACTGTAACACAAATGATTTGTTCCTCAGTGTCTCTGCTGGCCTTTACTGCCATGGCACTCTTGGCCTTCTTTGAGTTCTTTGTGTATCGAGACACATGGATGAAGTATGAATATGAAGTGGATAAGGATTTTACTAGGTACCACAATGCAACAGTACATCCTATTTTGTTATTCTATATAATGATTTGATGTACTAACATTTTGTTTTTATACTTTAATCTTGTAGCAAACTACGAATTAATATTGATATCACAGTTGCCATGAGGTGCCAGTGTAAGTATATCTTGCTATAGTAACATGTTATATGACGTAAAGCATAAAATCATAAATAATACTTATTTTTTTCAGTTGTTGGAGCTGATGTGTTAGATCTAGCCGAGACGATGGTGGCATCTGATGGGATTCAGTATGAACCTGTAAGGAACTGAATGTTACTTATTTGCTAATATCTTGCTAAAGTGGTGTCATAACATATTTGAAAACTCTTCGGCAGGTTATTTTTGAACTTTCACCTCAGCAGAGGCTCTGGCACAGGTAATTTCCATTTGTTTACGTTTTAAGCGCTTCCTGTCAACCGTGACATTGGGACACAATTTAAAGTCATTTTATAAATATATATGATGGTTTTGTGGCCCTCAGGACACTTTTGCTCATTCAGAACCATCTGCGTGAGGAACATTCACTCCAGGATGTTTTGTTTAAGAACATCATGAAAGGTTCCCCCACTGCTCTCCCACCCAGGTCAGCACACATGACAGCTGCACGGGAACGTATTACTCATGCAAATATAGTGCAGCCATTTTCTAATGGAGTTTGTGGTTTTCTATTCACTCTATAGGGAAGATGATCCCACTCAGCCTCTAAACGCCTGCCGGATACACGGACACCTTTATGTCAATAAAGTAGCAGGGAATTTCCACATCACTGTTGGGAAGTATGTCTCTTTTATCTTTGTTTTTGCATCCACTACATTAAAACGTACCGCAGACCTACTAATTTCAAATAGGTGTCGTTGTTTGATTTCTGATTGTCTTTATATTTTGTTCATTTCAGGGCCATCCCACACCCTCGAGGTCATGCTCATCTAGCGGCTCTGGTCAGCCATGAGAGTAAGCTTCAGACCTAAGCAATGTTCTAGAAAAAATCTGATTTTTATTCTGTAGATATTATCTGAATTGTTCATTCTATGCTAAACTTATCTGGTGCTGTTGAATATAGAACAGAAGGCAACATCTGTTCCACTAAAGAAAAGCATATGAGGTTTTAAATTTTATGTCCAACAGGTCAGTTTACTAATAAGGACTGTTTTGTTTCAGCATACAACTTCTCCCATCGGATAGACCATCTGTCTTTTGGAGAGGAAATACCTGGCATATTAAATCCACTTGATGGCACAGAAAAAGTGTCTGCAGATCGTAAGTAATTGAAACATTTATCAATATTTTACACATTTGTGTGTGTTATGCATTTTTCTAATTCAAATTAAATTTTCTCACACACACAACAATACACAAAGATCCAGAAGTAACAACATATTTGCATTTTTCTAATTCAGTTATCTTGAATAATCAATATTTTTAATTACAAATTATCATCATAAGTATATATTTATACTGTACTACTATCTGTATTGTGTGTGTGTGTGTGTATATATGTTTATATATATATATATATAATATATAAATACAAACACATATTATATTTAAAACCATTAAATTATAGTTAAATCTTAGGTCTGAAAGTATTTTTATAAAATTATATTATCAGTTCAGATATTCATTCATGCTGGTAATACAATTTAAATGTACAAATATGCTGTGACATGATTAATTGCATATATATATATAAATACAATCTAATGGATGTGTATATATTTAAGAAAAATATGTTGTTTATATATAATATATATTTATGTATAACAAAATACATTGTTAATATTTAAGACACATACTGTGTGTGTGTGTGTGTGTGTATATACATAATAAATATACACAGTAATGCCCATACATATATTATGTAAACGAAAACGTATTGTGTATGCAATTAATCGTTTATCGGTGCTAACAAATATAAATATAATACAAAACAATTCTAGTATTTTAATAAAAAAATCAGTTTTATTATATTTCTAAATTATTGCCAGTATCAGTTTCTAATTTAATATCATTGTTCCATCTTAGCATTATATCAGCATAAAATATTCAGTTTCTGGTAAGCCTGGAAAATATTTTATTCCTTTTTTCCCCCGTTTTGCTAGATAATCAAATGTTCCAGTACTTCATTACCATTGTTCCCACAAAACTGCAGACGTACAAGGTGTCAGCGGACACACACCAGTATTCGGTCACTGAGCGGGTACAGACAGCTTTAAATATATATATTCATAACCATCTGTTGTTTAAATTAAACGTATAAATAAAACTTGCACGATTGCATTATTTTACAAAGTTCTGTTTTAAAAAGTGATCTCTGTGAAGTACATTGTGTATGCCTGACTGCCCAAGGATGATCACCGATGCCTTGTTTGAATTCTCTGTGCTTTAGGAGCGAGTGATAAACCACGCAGCGGGGAGTCATGGGGTTTCTGGGATCTTTATGAAGTATGACATCAGCTCGCTGATGGTGAAGGTGACTGAGCAGCACATGCCCTTGTGGCAGTTCCTCGTGCGGCTCTGCGGAATCGTAGGAGGCATTTTCTCAACAACTGGTAAATGGAGAGAATATTTACTAACAAATAAAATAAATAAAATATGAAACGATTATGATTTGTTTCTGCAGGCATGTTGCACAATCTGGTTGGTTTCTGCGTGGACGTGATCTGCTGTCGTTTTAAACTGGGGGTTTATAAACCGAAGAGTGTAAGAAGTAGTAGTAGCGGTTACATTTTTTTCATAATTTTGGAATGGAGCTCTGATACCGTTGTTGTCTCTTGTTTTTCAGATGAGTGTTTTTGATGGCCATGTGAACAGCCTGACTCCTCTTCTTACTGAGAATGCTGAACACTAGCTGGGCTCTTTATAACATTTAAAGCTCATTTCTGTCACTTCTCAATCCAAATCACTCTAAGTTTCAGGATTCTGTTAATACATGACATTGAGGATGGTTGTAGTGGTCTTGTGGTACTGTAAAGATCTCTAAGCACTGACACAAAAACTGTTACAAGGGCAGAAATTCATAATGCATGCTGGCTGATGATTTTGATTTTGGCCAGTTTTAATTAGTAGGCAGCTTTTTAAAACAATTCCAGTCATTATATATATAAAAAAAAAGATTGCATAAAAACTCAAATCAAATTTTTCTAAAAGCAGGTATTTTAATTCTAGCTTGATTGTCTTTGACTGGATTAAAAAAATGCAGGTCTAAAAAAGACATCTAAGTGACTTTAACACAACTGCATCAGGACACGATCCATCACATCAGTATTATGTTTTTATTGGGATTATTGATCGTCACCAACCAGTGCCAAGGTGTTTTTTTGTTTAGCATCCATGCGCATTTAAGAGATCATCTAAATAACCGATGAATGACACATACAATCAAGATTATATTTGGGTTTAATGGCATAATTATACGGGAAGCGCTGTGAAATAATTTGTTTAAAGCATACTGAACTTTCTCACTTTGATGCAGATTTTCTTGTGCCAAAACCTTTCTTAGTTCTATAAAAGTAAATAAGGTTCTTGTAATGATTTAATTGGAAGAACATTTCCCCTTTTTTTGGAGACAAATTAGTCATATGGATACATGTTGATGTATTTCGCAGAATTCATGATTTTTAACATGAAGCTAGCTCTCCAGATTTGTTATTAAGTGTGGCTCCTGAAAGTCCAAATAAAAAGTTTTGCATTCACCTGCACACCTGTAATGTGTTTTTAAGCATCGCCGTGTGTCTGTTCTTGTCTCCTGAGGGGCAAAAAAAAAATCTTGTCTCCATATTTGACATCACTGTAAACTTTTACATTAAATGAATCTTGAAGTACCAATCACTTTTTTAAATTAAAATGAATAAATATACAATCTGTTGCCTTCTTACTCAAAGGACTCAAGAAAGTGAGTGTGCAAATGACAATTACCAGTGTAGCTGGTTTAGAAAGCAAATCGGAAATCACCTTTGTTTAGGCGTGAACCTGATGAAAAAAGTCCATACAAATCCTTAGATTTTCATTCCCTGAAGAAAAGCAGTGCTTGCAATAAAAAAAGTAAAGTAAAATAGAGAATTTACCAAAAAAACAACTCGAATGATATTCATTTTCCAGACAACAACAGTCCTTAGTCATCATAATTCATTATAAGGTTGTCAAGCTACCAAAAGGAAAAAAAACCTGAAAATCTTTAGAGTGGTCGCCTCTTTTTTTGAAAATTGAATGCTGCATTGGCTCCAACTGCGTGGAAAAGAGCAGCCAGGACATTCTTTAAAACATCTCCTCTTGTGCTCCACATAGGATAATAAAAAACCGGTAGGTTTGCAATGAGATGAGGATGATTAAATAGCTGTATTAATTTGGTAAAACGATGTTTGCGAGCATTATAAAAACTTTATGTGAAAAAAATCTCTCTAACAAGTTAAAGAGCCTCATAATCCACATCGGGCTTCTCAGAGGGGGGTTTCAGATGGCAGTCTGCTTTTGTACTGGTGCCTTCTTCCACGCAGTTTCCATACGGCACAGTCTCTTGCTCTGTAATGTTTGAAACATACGTCCTGTCCGGCTCATCTTGGTCTGACATGTCTTCATCTGTCTCCGGAATGATCCCGACCTCCACTGGGACTCGCGTTGCATCTCTAGCACGTGCCTGCGATTCATGAGAGAAATATCAATAAGTCTGTTGCAAATAAAAGTGTAAAAGACGACATGTGAATTGTGATAATGTAAATCTGTTTACCTCATCATCATTCAAAAGGCAGAGCGCTGTTTCCACGAGCTCCCTCTCGTTCATCCAATACGTGACGACACTAAAAATATACGTATAAACGTCTTTTTTTCATAAAAACAAACGTTATAAATGCTACTCTTGACACACAGTCCCTACCTTTCGAGTCGCTTCTTCGCTGTCCTTTTTGTAGTTTTCTTCCTCACAGCTTCATTGTCTTTATGGCTTTCAACGTTAGGTTTCACCATCCAGGCAGGAAGGTTTCTGTGCTTTTCAGACATTATTATGTGGTTAAGCTTTTGTTTGGTCTCCAATATTTCTTTTTGACGTCTTCATTGAATTTTTTTCACATATTGTGTTTAGTATGCGTCCCCTTGTGGTCTGGAGAACAACGCGAAGAAGTAACCGGGGCTAGTTGTCACAATTCAATCCAGAGCGTATTGTAAAGAAAATAAAGGCAACAACAGACTAAAAGAGTAATTAAACAACTGTATGCTTGTGTGACAACTTACCCCAACCTCTAGAATAAATGATGAATAAAGGCTCATACCCAGAGAACCAGACATGAGTATAATGAGAGCTATAAATGAACTTCAGACCTTGTCAAGAGTTTATTTAACAGTATATCAGAATATCATACAGGTAAACAAGATTTTAGCAAAATTTATTATATCCGTACTGTTGCATTTCATAAAAATATTTGATCACTTAGTCTTTGAAACTATCAATAATACATTAAACCATATTTATAGGAGTACAGCTGTACAAGGTAAATACACATCTAACACTAGACAGTAATATTGATCTGAATGGGCCCCGGCACATGCCATCTTTAACAGATTCAATATTTTCCCCATTAATATAAAATGTTTTTTTTTTTTCTTCTTTGTCGTATTTTCACAGCAGGCAGGATACAGCTTCAAACAGTAAAAGCTATGAGCTGTGCAATAAATGCATCCACATTTTCCTTCACCGTTTCTCGCTGTTTGTCTCTCCATGTAAACAGCAGTTTAATCTAGCACACTGCACCCAATGATGGCAATCAATGGAGACTACAAATATTATGTGCTAGCTACAAAACCATCAGTGAGATATGAGCAGGGAGCGTTTTATTGTGGCACATATTACTAATATACACTATCTTGTTTCAACTGCAAAAAATCCCCAAAAACTTGTTTCTAGTTTTTCAGCAAAAATATCGAAACATCCTTAAAATAAGATACATTTACGTGCTAAAATATATTGGACTGGGTTTATTCTTCTAATTATAGTTCATGCTTAAACAAGAAAAATGATTAAAAATACATGCCGAAATTGATGATTTTTACATAAAGTAAATTAAATAACTATAATAAAAAATATAAATAATTATAATCCTAAATTAAATAAACTTTTTAAAATATTAAATTAAAATATTTCCATTTAACTAAGTTTGAAACAATTGCGGTTAAAAAAAAATCAACCTTGTTTTAAGAACGTTTCATTTTTACAGGAAAACTACATTTTTTTTTTTGCAGTGTTAAGAAGGAATGTGATAAGCATGTATTGATATGCAGCTTTTTCAATGCTCCCGATGCAGTTTCAGGTTATTCTGTGGTTTACAAAACTGCTCTGGAATTACATTCCACATACCTCGAGAACAGTTGAATTGGCACAGTTATCAGCCTGTGATCAGAATGACAGGTGCAGAGCAGCATAAGTCAACTTCACAATTAAATGAATACAAAAAGAGGCAAAACACTGCATGGCATCAAACCCTCCCGCCACACTGTGAGATTCAATCACTGTAAATGTTTCTGTTGATCACCATCACCATATGAAACCCATTAACACTGTCTCTTCCATCTAATGAAAAGGTCAGAATGACAGAGGTTCGGATAAAACATTGTTTGCTGTAACAAACACAAAATCTTGATATATTTTCTCCTACCGCTGTCCACGTGTGCCAGATCAGACGTTTTGATCTTTATACAGTTTACTAACGAATCATTTTCACAACATCAGAAAAAAATTGGCAATGCTTGTCACCGTCGAATCAAAGGTGAAAACAAAAGCTCAGCTCTTAAGATATTTCTATTTTTATGTAAAATGCATATTTTTTTTTCCACTGCTCTTTGTCCTGCCAGTAAGGCACTCTGCCCCATACAACTGGGTCCCACCCATTCATGCTAGAGAGACCCTGATCATGCCCCCATCATTTAATAAACATCCCTTTTCATCATCTGTGCTCCCAGCTGAACCTTAACCGTGTCTTAACCAAGCGTGACGTGATGAAACCATAAAGCAAAGTGGCCAGGATATAAAGTTATGGGAGATAACCAATAAATAGTCAACATTAAAATTCCACTTTTCTAGGATAAATAAGAATAAAACACAAAAAATATATACTTTTAAATGCTACAAGTGCATATGTTGCATCACAACATTATAATGCACGTATAAAAATTAATATTCATTGTGAAAATTTGCTAAAGATTACATTTAACAGTGTTATTAAATTCAATTTTGTATAAGACTGCAAATTTAATCTAAATATAAAACGGGAAATGAGCATTTTTAAATTCACAATTAAAATGCATAATTACATAACCAATATTGACCCGATATACCAAAATATTGTGCATCTTGTGACTATACAAGTCATATTTATAATATTGGTCTAAATCCCAGATGTAACTGTATGTAGCCCTACCCATATTTGTTGTATTGGTCTAAATCCCAAATATATGTAGCCCCATCTAACATTATCTTATTTGTCCAAAACCCACCTTGCTGTGTATTACATGTCAAATAAATTCTGGGTGGATGTGATTTTGTTTGTTTGTTTTTTTGTCGATTTGACTGGATTTTTTTCGTTCGGAGCTAACAGCCAAAATATTTGTCATGTCATACTTGGTTAGGACACGGTGAAAGACTGCATGTCTCCTGGTCTCAGACCAAACTGTCCTGAAAAGCCATCTTTTTTGTTAATTAGCTCCGCTAATCTAATTAGCTTTCGTGAACTTCGGAGCCATCAGAGACATGGGAATGAAACTTGTGAGGTGTAAGATGGCACCCCAGATCCACAGTGATGCTGCACAGTACAGGGCCAATGACACACTGAGGCTTCGAAAACATCCGCGGTCCTCCTTCGGTTCAGTTCGCGATGTAACGAACGTTTGGCTGGGTGTAGAATTCATCGACTAAACCATACTAATGTAACATATCATCTTGGGATCTAAAGGGATACGTCCATGTGGCAGATTTGGCGATTGATATGCATTTACCTCCCACAATTCAGGCAGAATGGGTCGGCCTGATACTTACCCTTGTATCTCCATCATGGCGCTCTCCCTTTATATTTACTGTCAATGTTTCAAAATGTCTATGGTGACTTTTTTCCCCATCAGACATATAACGAAACGCAATACTGAAACGTTGAAGTTCTCAACTCTGAAGTTTGTGTGTTTCTTCAGAAATCTCTTTTCATGCTACACATATATTTGCGATATTTGACCCCCCCGCTATCGCTAGGGGTTTGGTATGAACATCTTGAAATTATAGAAAAAATAAACAACCTCTACATGATAAACAAGTAAATAGAGCTCGGGTCCACCGGACGGTAGAACGAGGCGTTGAATGTTCGGCTCGTTCCTCCGCGAGAAGTTTCCGCTCTGGATCCAGAATTAAACAGCGAGAGGGCGAGCCACGCGTCTTTGGCTGCCGTTCATCTGGATCGTCCGGGAAAACGAAAAACAAACTTGGATCAGAGACTATACGAAAAGCAAGTTGGATGCGACAGTCCATTTGAGGTTGATGTGTCTCCATCTGTTCTTATTAATTTCAACTTTTATGATCCTTCTCCTCTGTTTTTTAGGCTGTTCAAAGCACAGCTCTTACAGGTGGACCTGCCACCCTTCGTTCTGCGGGCAAAGCTCCACAAAACTGACCACCAGGGGCGCTGTGATTGGTCCGGACTGTCACAGAATGCCACTGAAAGTCCAGGGTTTGAGGCTGGATGAGATGACGTGTGACGGCGAAGGGCGAGTGTCACGCTAGTGGGGTGAGACTACTTCCGACAAGGCAGGGGCGGCTGGAGAGACAGCACTCCGGGAGGCGGCACTGTCTACCAGGAAACACAAAGAACCTGTGAATCACCCGTTACACCCGACTGTACAGCAAGGTTACTGCCAGCGGACACAATGCATCATGCAGTGTTGGGGAGCAATTAACTTTTTAGTGGCATTTTTGCTAAAAAGCTATTAAAAGGTAACATTATTCCACTCTTCCTCATCTCTTTTTTCCAGAAGTCTAATTTGTTATAGTAAATCGTTTCATGTAAATGAACAACGAGTAACTTTGGGCTATTTTACATAGCAATGAATACAGTATATCACTTTTAATTACTCGATTTATATACCTAAAACTGATATTATACAAAAATTATACTTTCTATAATAAACATTTATATTAATAATACACACACTCTTATATAAATATATACACTATCTATCTATCTATCTATCCATCTATCTATCTATCTATCTATCTATCTATCTATCTATCTATCTATCTATCTATC
>JAUCMT010000059.1:10087281-10098906 GCA_032357475.1 Enteromius thamalakanensis
TATCTATCTATCTATCTATCTATCTATCTATCTATCTATCTATCTATCTATCTATCTGTCTGTCTGTCTGTCTGTCTATCTATCATTATATGGAATCTGTCAATTTATTTATAAATCCTAAACAAAGTTGTCTATATAAATATGCATAATTAGGTTTATGTATAAATGTAATCTAAACATTTATAAATATGAATCTATACTTCAATATATAGAAAAACATCTATAAACACAAATATATAACAACAAATCTTAATGCAAACACTTAAAAATATACATAGAAATTTTTAAAATACAAATATGATAAAGGGCCAAACAGAAAAAAATGAAATCTGAATATGAAATTAAATTCACTATTTCTAAATAAATTAGTCATTTTGTGCCATTTTTGATAGTAACAAAGACAATTTTTTACTAATTATTTGACTGTTTTTAATTATTACATTGTATATATATATGCTAAAATAATACCTCTATTATATATATATATATATATATATATATATATAGAGATATATATATATATATAAAGTACAACTTATATTACATATAAAATTTATAGTATATATATAAAAATAAATTTGCTATTTAAAAAAAAGAGTATTTTAATAATAAATAGATATGTATATTAAAGGCCAAAAAATAATTCTAAGGGAATTTGATGATATATTTATAGATCCTAAATATAAAAGTAGAACTGTAAATCTGTAAATGTGTATGTAAATATGATTATATATAAAATTATATGTATGTACAGTATATCTTTAAATGTAAATCTGAACATTTCTCCCTCTAGAAACATTTACAAGAAAATGTATTCAAAATAATTATAATATATATATAATTTAAATAAATGACTCTAGTTATATTAACTTATATTAACTGTAATTAATGTAAATGTGTCTGTTCAAGTTTACTGCCTGCACCCAACTAACCCTTTGCTCATTTCCGCCCCCATATATTTAAGCATATTTTTGGCTAATTTCCATAAAATTGCATTTAATACTCAACACTCAGAGCCTCCAGATAATTCCATTTAAAAAGATCACAAACTTACGGCAAAAGTATTATAATAATTTACAATTACATTTACAATTTATGGTTTTGCTTAGTGAAGCATTGATTGAGATCCTGCATTGCTTTCATCAGACATATACTCTGGTCATTTTAATCATTTATTAAGAAAATGCAATGTAGTTAGCTACATTTTGTTAGTAACAGGCAGCTTGATTTTAGTTTTTAACCACATTACTGCTTCTATCGGTTTTAGTGTGGCTTCCCAACACTGTCATAAGCACATGCACACAGTGACACAAAACTACACACAAACACACTGTGCAACCAAACACAGTTAAAAGATACAGAGACATGCCACGTGTGCTAGTGTACCAATGCAACCCGAAACAAAAGCAGAGAAAATCTACAGACATAAAGAAAGAAGCAGAGAGGCGTGCAGGATGCCACGAACCGTGTCTTTAGAGTGTCCCATTATGAAGAAATAGGGTGAGGCTAGAGTGTCGCTTTTCATGCACATGGTAAGGTTGGTAGGTACCATTCCTACAGGACAGGAAGTAAAAGACTGAACTATTGCATTGCAGATTAGAGTTAGAAAAAACAGAGCAGCTGATAGAAGAGAGCAGTTAAGAGAACACTAGTTACAGGCTACAAGACGTTTCGTCACTAAATGAGAGTTCACTGAAAGGTTTAATTGATATAGTGAGTCATCAAAGCATAACAAAAAGCTTTTAGCACAAACAAACCGTTAAAACCAACATATCCTGTTGGAGCTATAGTTCTCCCGTGGATTCAAATAAGCACATTTATGAGCATTTGCTCCATTACTTCAACCCAAATCTGCAGGTTTTTAGTTTTAAAACACGCTTATCAATTCTGCGTATATCTGAAAAGTTGCTATTGGCTGCAAAAACCTACATTTCTTTTAAACTAGAGCAATTTGCGTTTTTTGGGCTTTATGTGTTGTGGTACCCACCATATTCTGGCACCTGTCCCGTGCCTCTTTTCAACAGCAGACGTACTCGGCGACCGCCGGCCTTGATGAGCTCGATGGCACGATTATGACTCATGTCTCTCGTGCTCTCGCCGTTAATTTCAATAATCTGATCTCCAACCTGCGAATGTGAGGAAGTAGGGGAATATTTCCCATCAGTATGTTGTACCATCTTGAAGGCTTTAGATTTTATGATAATTGACCAATTAGAGTCAAGTAATTAACACAAAGACACTACTTTTCAGATTTTTGCTCAACAAGGCTACATTCGCTTTAAAAATACAGAAATATTCAGAAATTTTATTAGAACTCTAAGGAACTGTTCCAATATATTTTAAAATGGGATTTATTACTGTGATGCAAAGCTGAATTTCCATCATCATTACTGCAGTCTTCAGTGTCGCAGGATGCTTAAGAATCCTGTTACGCTCAATTTTGAAAACATCTGCTTAATATTTCACTTTAATGGCAACTATTTAAAAGGAAAGCATTTATTTGAAATACATGTGTAATATTATGTGTCTGTTTTGTTGTTTAACATTAATGACAGACAGCAGTAATAATAATAGACTGCCGTCACTTTAAGGGCTGCCCGGATCCACTATACTGTTACTGTTTGTATTTTCACACATACTGTACAAGGCCTATAATGCTTGAAAACGTGTGCAAACGTTAAGTTTTTGTGACCATGTAAGCATGTAACCACCATAAAGACGACACATTTCTACCATTTACCATCTACTAGTATATATCGCTCACCCCTATACTGTCCCCAAATTTCTGAACTGTTGCACTCCATATGCTGCAAGTCAAATGTACTTTCATCTTTTCACAGGGTGAAACTTACAAAATAGATTTGAACAGTTTAAGCGTGAGACTCTCATTTGTGACAGTCTGAATGGTTTTCTCACCCTCATTCTGCCGTTGCGGATCGCAGGTCCATCCTCAGCCAGTCTCAGCACAAACAGGTCCATCTTATATTCCCGTCCTCCGCGGATACTAAAGCCAAATCCCTTCACACTTTTCTCCAGTTCCACAGTGAAATAGTCATAGTCCTGGAAAAATGTAAAAAAAAATTAAATAAGTAAAAAAAAATTAAAGTTTGGCACGCCGCTTTTCAAGACAACCCCCACATTTGACTTTTGTTTAGCCTTTATGTACAATTTAAATGTACTATTAATATTTAATATTTATGTACTTAACAGCAAATCTCACAAAAAATGTATGTTGATGAGATAAAAATGCATTTTAATGTGCTATTTATTTATTTACTTTTTTTTTAATTCAGTGTACAAGAGAAATATAAACCTTATTTATTTATTTTTTATTCAGTGCACAGGAAAAATATATTTATAAATATTTTATATACAAAAACAAATAGTGCTATAACAGGAGATTTCCCTGCACTGGAGAACTTGCCGCTTCTAATGGTGATTTTATTGATTTTCCGGCTGTAATTGTATCATATTCTGGATGCCAAGTAATATTTTTGTGTAATAAAATGTGCAGTAAGACCTGTGGTCTGTAATCGGCGATGGAGTGCTGTCTGTAGTCTATGAGAGCAGGTGGGTGTCTGTACTCCATGGTGGGTGGCTGTCTGTAGTCTGCTACAGGAGGATGTCTGTAGTCCACCGGAGGCTGTCTGTAGTCTGTATATGCAGCTTGACAGATATCTGGTTTAACATCCTGCCTGGCTTTAACCTCCGACCTGTAGACACCAACAAGATCAAAATAAGCAATCCTGACCTACAAGTAAACAGGCATCCACACATTTCCCACAAAATTCAAGTTTAAATCACCCAAACTCTCGGTTTGTTTTAATAATATTATGTCCAATGCATAATAAAAACAACATGTTGTTTGCTTAACGTCTAACAGTGGCCTTTTTTTCCTTCTGTGACCATGTGAGCAGGGCCTTGCTATATTTATCAAGTCTCAGTTCCCATCTTTCATAATGTATAAATCATGCAGTCTTGAGCCAACCCTGGGAGAGAAAAAAACGGTGCAAACCCTGCTTGAGAGTAGAGTTATGTATTATTGAGGAGGTAAATCATTTATCATGAAGTGTTAAGAGATGTTACTCAGGCTCAGTGCGAGAGAAAAACAGCAGATGCTCGAAGCATGATGTGAGACTGCCCAAGGCAGTTTGGTTGAGCCCAAAGACTACCTGAGAGAAGCCTTTGAAAAAACGTGGACACACGGAACAACACAGGGAAAAAAAATGAAGAGATTTAAATGGGTCACGAAGATCCGACTCCGATTTTAACTCAAAATTCTAAATTCATGAACTTAGGCCTATTCTATTTTTTCAAATCAACATATTGCAGTAATTTTTATTGTAATAAATGATAATTTTCAGTAGAGCCAATATTTTCAAAATCAAAATGATAATGATGATTTCAAAAATGATGATTTTCAAAATGATAGACAGACAGACAGATAGATCTGCAACAGTACCTGGTGTCATGAAGGTACAGTTGTGGAGGGACTGGTACTGATCCGATGGAGGTGGGCTGAACTCCAGGTATGCTGGGATCCACAGCAGCAGCAGCAGCTTGAGTCACAGCTGAGCCTGACTGCATGGCCTCCAGGCCGCCCTGATTCACAGGCAGACTGCTCTGAGTCACTGGTGGGCTGCTGTGTGGAGCTCCAGGGCCCGGCTCCATCAGCAAAGGGCTGGGCTGCGTGGTGGCCGGGCTGGGGTGGGGGGCTGGTGGGCTGGGATGAGCCATGGTCGGGCTCTGCTGGGCTGCTGGGCTGGATTGACTCTGAGGACTGTGCTTCTGGGCCACCATGGGACTCTGCTTTTCTGATGTAGGGGCCGAATGAGCACCGTTTACGTCTAGGGCACAAACAGGTCGTGTTTACAACGAAAGAAGACAGAAATCTCTCTTTTTTGCAACATATTCTGATCATACCTTCTTCAGGAATGATGTGCAAGGTGACGGTGAGTCCGGCGTCTTTGATCAGCTTGACAATGTCAGCATGAGGCATGTTGATGATGGACTGACAGTTGACAGCCATAATACGATCACCAACTTTCAGCTTACCACAGCGATCAGCCGGACTGCCCTCGATGATGCGGCCAATCTTATGTGGCACAGCTACAAAACACATGGATTTAAATATTCTGACAATCCATATGAAACATTTTGGTCATATTGTAGTTATATAAGAAGAAATGTAATACGTTCCTCCAATATAAGAAGAACATAAAATGTAAAAAAAAAAATATATATATATATATAATTTTTTTTTCTGAAAATAAAATTAAGTCTGTTTTAGCATTGTTGATCATTTTTTACATTGTGATATTTTCATCAAAACTGAGCATTTGAATGCTTATTATTGTAATATATTTTACTGCTGTAATACCCCCAATAAATACAATATAATAATAATAATAATAACAATAGATGAAATGAATTTTTCAAACATTTCTCAAACATTTTTACTCAATAGAAATCTAAATGTTATTTGTTATAATACATATTTTAAAATTATAATTCTAAATTTATTTTTTATTTATGCTAATAATTCATATAAATGACTATTATAAATATTCTCAACAGTAATCAAAATTTTACGATTTGTTAAAATACATATTGTAAAAATAATAAATGTATTTAATATTTATACTTTTAATTTACATGAATCACTATTAAAAATATTCCCAGTAATAATATGAATAGAATTAAAATAGTCTTAATGTTTTGTAACAATGACAAAAAATGTTTATCATTAATATAACATAATAAAAAAATATATATACATTTTTATGCATACACTATTCAAATATTCTCAATTATTAACATAGCGGTACTAAAATAGGCTTTATTACTATATAATAATAATTATTATTATTCTTATAGTATTTAAAAAGTATTTATTTATAAAATATATAAATTACTATAGTGTAACTAGTATTCTAAATACTAATCCTAAAGACAATAGGTTATATACACTTTTCTGTATAGGTTTGTTTGTTTATTTATATTTATTCATTTATTTTTACAGGATTAATCAGCTGAATCAGCCGATCCCATATTTTCAACACATCTGCACTACAAACTGAACTGTACTCTAATAAAAAAGGTTCATAATGAACATGTGTAAAAGAATGCTTTAATGCTCACCAGAGCATCAGATAAACAGCTGTGTGAAAAAGAAGGGCTTACATATTGTGTTTGTGGTCTCTGGACGGTTGAGGGAGCTGATGATGACGAAGCCAAAGCCTTCACTTTCCTTACGATGGATAACTACATCAGTGGTGGGGGGCAAGTTTACTGGGCACACGGCATGACCCCGGGGAGAACTGATTTGATTGGCCGCTGCGCCGTTTTCCTCACACGGCTGGCCTGCAGGTGGCAGCAAACACAATCTCAGTCAAAGAACACACATAATAACTGCCACCAATTACTGCACTTTTACTTCTTCATAATATAATTCCAATCATACAAAATAATAGTCAAAAAAATCTGTTTTTTTTTTAAATAGCTGCAAATGTGTTTCCTGTTTTTTATCAAATCAAACCTTAATAGCGGAGGGAAAAACATTTAGTTCAGAAGTTCAAATTGATTGAAATTATGCAATTTGGGCCAGTTGCTGAAAATAATATGGCCAAAAGTAAGATATATATTTCTGATATATCATATTTGACATTTTTTGAAAAAAGATAGTCAAGTAAACCTGAATTTCTTAAGTTGTGTAAATGTTGATCTTGAAATATTATCGACAACACTGAAGTTATTCATACATTTACTTTTTTTAAATCAGATTTCACAGCACCAAGATCTGGAGGTAGACATTTTTACTTACTCATATTGGTAATTTGTATATGAAATATGATACAGTAGGCTTAATAGGGTTAAAGAAACATAATTGCTTGTTACTCCTCCTGAATGCTTACATTATGGGACTTGTTGTATTATAAACCCCTGACAGTGCAGGAAATGTTAGTTTTGAGGATGAGCTTGTCTCTGGAGGGTAGTTTTGCTCACCCTGCTGTGGCAGAACTCTCCTTCTGACGGTCAGGGTGACCTGTCCGTTTCGTGCAGCCGCGTGCATGAGGTCGATGACGTAGCGGTGTGGTCTCCCTGCCACGGGCATCCTGTCAACCGAGACCAGCTCATCTCCCGGACGCAGTCTGCCGTCGCGCTCCGCAGGGCTGTTCTCTATGATTGCTCCGATCACAATCTGTGAGGAAAAATCAGTCATCATGTTAATGTGAGCCGACACATAATATCATCGGCACCGGTTTTACATGTTCAAACAGCAATACTCTTGACAAGCTGTTGGGATTATACATATCTAGCCTGACAGAAAGTTGCTCAACTGTTGGTATTTATTCAATAAATTCAATTAAATTACTAAAGATCACCAAAAACAACTGGCTTTAAGACCACTGTCATTTGAAATCAGTGCAAAAAAATATTTGATCTGAAATTGTAAGTGTTTTAATTATTTCTCAACCTTGACTTCAGACTAGCAATTTATTCTATCACATATAAAAAAATGTAATTAAGAAATATATAAAAACAGCAATTCAATAAAAAGCAGCTGTTTGATTGACATGTAAAACAACCAACCACAGTCTGTCTCATTACAGGCAGATGGAACAATAAGTGATGGAATTAAAGGGATATACACTACACTTGAATGGATATAAACAAAAATGTAAATAAAAAGTCAATTTAAAAAAATGAGCATTTAATAATTTTTTAGTTAAGATCTAATTTAATTTACATTTTTAATTTAAAATGTGTTTTTTTTTATTCAAGGGTCAGTAAGATTTTTTTTATTTCATTTATTCATATATTAATAAAAAAAACATATTTTTATTAGCGATTTCAAACAATTAATCGTGATCAACTGCATTTAAAATAAGTGTTCATTTACATAATATGTATGTGTGTACTATGTATATTTATTATGTATATATAAATACACATACATGCATGTACATATTTCACAAAAATATATTATGTTTATATATTAAATATTTAAAATATAAAATGCATATGCAAATTCATACAAGTGCATATTTTCAGAATATATACTGTTTGTGTGTGTGTTTATGTATACGCAATAAATACAAAAAGTGCACACATACGTGTTATATTTCCACAAAAACATTATTAGCACAATATAATTATTTACTGGAGTAATATTGCTGAAAATTCAGCTTTGCATCACAGGAATAAATTCCATTATAATATGTATTAAAACAGAAACAGTTGTTTGAAATTCTAATAATGTTGGTCAATATTATTTTTCACTGTGTTTTGATCAAATAGCTTTGGCAATCAAAAGACACTTATTAAAAAAAAAAAATAAAAAATCTTACTGGCCACAAACTCATCATCACTCATCCTCATACTGTAAATCACTACCTCATTTTTTAAAACTATAATAATCACTATACTCATATACCATATTATCATGGTACTGTACATGCCCAAAACAAAACATGGTTTTGCTATGGTAATGGTACATGCAAAAGCAGGAAATGATTTATTTATTTATTTTTTTCAAGTATGTTTCCATCTGCTGCTCGTGGAGCTGTACAGATATGAACTATTATCTGTTTATCCTGCCCCATACGAGCCTTGTCACGGGCCTCCGGACTCACAGCCTGCACCGCCTCGTCTCCACCCAGGATCCTAAAGCCGAAGCCGGTCTTCTCCCGAAGCAGGTGCACTTCCACTTCCTGATACTCCACACCTGAGAAACAAGACTCACAATTTTGACCACTCACACCAAACTCAAAAGGGGTATTTAACCACCTAACAACCACACTGCAACTAAGTCAACTGGATCTAAAAATGTAAGAACTGATCATGTTCGACGTGAAAGCAGAGAAGAACGTCTTCAAACCGTTCCTTAACCTGAACACAAGCTGAAGGATCAGAGAACGCCACACGCTATGTAGGTCACCTCACAAACTGGAGAGCTGAACCTTCTGATGTAGTGGAGAATAAGAGTATAGTGGTAGACAGAGAGCTAAATATAGAGCACTGAAGTCACATGGGTTACATAAATTAGCTATTGAAATGTGACTAACAGCATATGTGCTCTTGTGACATAAAGAAAGCAGAACATTCCTCTACACGCCTGTAGAGTCTGTCAGCATCCGAGGAGGAATCGGCTCTGTGTGAATGACAAACGACAGCTTCAAACAATCAAATTATTCACAAATATTTTCTTCTGTCAACTGGCTTTATGCTTTATTTAGTTTAGAGGCCCCTATTTCACCTCAAATTGAAAAGAAAGAAATAAATTATTATTGAATTGAGAAAAAAAAGAGGTCTGTTAATTAATACATTAATACATGTTTACATTAATTTAATTAGAAAAAAACATTATGTAAACTACATTAATATACTTATTTCCTTTTATTTGCTTTATTGCTTTATTTAATTTCCATGACCAGTCTAATAATTGGAAAAAAAAATATTCTGACAATTTTGCTAAAGATGAATTTTATGGCCAATTTTAGGTGACTCTGTATGGCTTGTGAGCAAATAGAAGTTACACTAGAGCTGAAAAAAGTGTGGTCAATATCTAACCAAGATTTTTTTAATGATTTTTAACATCAAGATTTAAGATTATTAATTTCCTGGTCTTTCCCATTTTTAAAATAAATAAATAAATAAAATCAGCTTTATTTTCAGCATTTCCATGACTGTGGTGATAATAGTACTGCAGTATTGACTTTTGATTGGTTGTTTTGATAGATTTTTTTTCCCAGGTAAGCAGTCAGCAGAAAATGCAGATCTATTATGTGTGAAATGATAATAAAGTATAATACATATATATATACATACATATACATATATATTTATATATATATATAATAAAAAGAGCATTACCTTGTTATACAGTTAATATACAGATGAATATGGCAATACAATATAAATGTAATTTTCTACTTATTTTTGACCCAGGTATGTCACATAAAGAGCTTTGTAAAAATGCCCCCTCAGAGCAGAGGGATATAGGATATTCAGAGCAGAGCATATTTAATGGCCCATTCATAAAGAGAGTCATTTACTTGATTCTTGAATAAATCAGCAGTTTAACACAGTAATGGTGGTTTTTGGGGTATTTTCACAGCCATTTGCATTAGTAATTTTTTTTGTGGCGGTTTAAGGCATGGGCGAACGGGGCAGTCGCCCAGGGCAGGATTTTTTCATGACACGTGAGGGCGGCACAAGCACTAATTAGGGGGAAAAAATCATCTATGCCCCTAAGCGTTTTTTTTTTATATATCTATCATAGCCTATCTGTGACTATGGCGTTTAAATAGCGCGCAGAAAACCATTTCGCGAGAATGGCGCTAACAGCGCTCGCTCGACCCTCTGCGCTCTCTAAGCTGCTCAACCCCTGCTCGCTCGTCAAGTTCACTTTTCAGACTTTGGAGGCGGGGATTAAATGTCAGATCGCTCTTGTGATTGGTCCTTTTCAACACATACCGCTTATCATGACTTTAGGAACAGTGTGTTTGTGTGCGGGTGTTTTTTAATTAACAATTAATCCTTTATAAACAACAATACAACACCAATACATATTTGCAGTAGAATATAAAAATCAGGTATAAAACATGAAGCTTAATGAATAGTCTAGTCATTTCAATAATTGAGAATCACTTTAGAATACCATAAATCCGTTTTAAAAATGTTTTCTTCAAATCACACATTTAAGCCTATCTTTAAAAAACAAAACATAATGGCATATACACTATACTTCAAGTCAAACATCAATGAGTTATTGCTACATCATTTTAATATCTGACAATTCCATATGAATAATACGTTTTGGGATAAAAAAAATTTGGCAGCGGCAAATAGCATTTTCTAATATTTATACCACTTATTGCAAGTGACAATTATCTTCACCTCAGTATTGAAGTGCATTATAAAACAGAATGCAACTTATTGAATATAAATGTTTTTTTTTTTAAATTCACATTAAATAGTTACCTTTATTGGGAAAATAACCCAATGCTTTTGTGCGCTAAGAGGAAGTCTCGCCCAGGGAGTAATTCAATGTACTGTAGAACCGCCACTGGTCATTTTATGACTGCCAGCATATGAAGAGTTTGGTTCCAAAACGTGATAATGCCATTTAAAAAAAGTTTAGTTGCCGCCAAAATCAGTATTGTATTTGGTTGGTATTGAAAACTCAATGTGTAATTTTAAACAAAATGCATTATCTGCCATGTTATTCTGTCATGTCATATCTGCTCAACCAATCGCAGCGCACCATTCCACACACTGGTAACTGACAAACCTTCAACTATGAACGCAATATTGCGTAGCTTGCCAGTGATCTATGGCTCTGTGTAATAAATGCCACTCCATCTAAACACATGAGGTTCAGATTTACTACTAATCACAGAACCAGCTTTACTGATGGGATGTGCAGCCTTAAAAAAAAGAAAGAAATATTTTTAACTGCATTGATGAACCTCAATCAATCACTTTTATTTATACAGCGCTTTTAGCAATACAGATTGTAGCAAAGCACTGAACACTATCAAATAGGAGAATAGAATGATAGTAATGTAAAATGACGAGATTACACAGTTTATTTATCAAATACAGAGGCGGCCTCTATAA
>JAUCMT010000059.1:10101254-10112027 GCA_032357475.1 Enteromius thamalakanensis
CAACAGACCAATATAGTGCCGTGCGTGATTTCACATTGAGCCGTATATACTACACACAGCTGTTGTTCACTGACGAGTTACGCAGAACCATGTTCAATATCAGCGTGGATTTGCGCAGCTCGTCACTGAACAACGGCCGTGTGTAGTATATACGGCTCAATGTGAAATCACGCACCTAATTTTACTGACATTTATTTTGCCTATACTGACAAAACGAGCAAACATATCGGCCAATCTGGATCGATGCTTCACTACTTTCAAGTACATTCAGAACATTAGAAATGCAAGATGGTCTTCCAGTATAAACCGTCCGCCAGAACTCATCCAGTGAGAAACGTTCCGCGGAGCAATTAAAATGCGTTAAAAAAATTTTAACATAATTTTTTTGTAATTAATTAATCTAAATAAACGCCTTAAAGTCCCGGCCCTAAATTACATACATAATAAATATACACAGTATACACACAAATATTATGTAAACAAAAACGTAAATTTTGGATGCAATTAATCGCGATCATTTGACGGCACAGATTTTTTTTATTTTCAGAGTACATCACAGTACAAACAAACAAGATTGTCTTAGACTTCACACACACTCACAAATAAATAATAAATAAATAAAATGAATGAATGACTCAAACACATGTATTTCCAAATTAGTTTATTTAAATGAGTCTGTTCTTTTAACATATATAGCTTTTAACTAGGCGTCCCTAAGACAAAATGTAAAGACATATATTATGTGTTTTGTTAATAGTATTTTATAAAAATGATT
Source organism: Enteromius thamalakanensis (assembly GCA_032357475.1). Lineage (NCBI taxonomy): Eukaryota > Metazoa > Chordata > Actinopteri > Cypriniformes > Cyprinidae > Enteromius > Enteromius thamalakanensis. Next base: position 10,102,030 of record JAUCMT010000059.1, read on the forward strand.
GAAATATATGACCACAGTTTTTCTTTAATATTTAAGGCCAGTTATTAGACATTTCTATTAAAAACAAGTTTTTATAGACATACGTACAAGTTAAGTACGTTTTTGTCAATATCTGCTATAATTGATTTTCTTTTGTCAATATCTGTCAATATCTGCTACAGCATTAATTGATGAATTACTTCACCAGATACACTGATGGAACTGTGACAGCTGTGATTCGGCTTCAGTGTCATATTGTTTTTATGAATTGTAAGAGGATTTGAGCGCCTGCACACCTCCGGCTAGCTGCTGCCCTTTAGCGGTGATCTTAGACTATCATCTGATGTCTGAAATCCCTCCACACCTCAGAGAGCGATTGCAGCATCAATCTCCGATCGCTGTTCAGGACACACCGCAGCCACGAGTTCTCAGTCTCAGCACGTGTTCAGCGCTGGATAACTCTCTGATGAAACCCGACATGTCCCGAGTGACAGATGCATTAACGCAGTCGCCATGGGTGGCGTACTTAATCAGTATGCCTCTTGTGCTGCTGCATTAGCAAACAAAACGCTTTAACTGACAGCAAAGTGTGCCTCTTTAATATGTGTGTTTGTGAAGGTGGAGCACGCTTGAATGTGTTTATCATGAAGAGAAATTATTCCAAGATTATGCAGGCGATGCTCAATTTATATTCCTCCTCCTCGGTCCCAGAGATGTGTGGACTCAATCATGCTGCCGTGTGATTTATAGCTCTGGCCGACTTTTCGTTTCTGAAAACTGATTCATTTTAAGTTTTTAATATTAAAGAGGGAGTTCACACAAAAATGAAAATTCTGTCATTATTTACTCACACTCTTGTCACTCCAAACCTGTGGGATATGTTTTTTCACTGACTATTTATTTTACAAAAGAAATCAATTTCACATGATACAACCCCCTTCAGAAGTGTTCAGAAGTATGGTGAGTAAAGGTTACTATCCATAAACATTTCAAATTGTGTTATTTTAAGTATTAGATCTCATTTTTTTACTTTTTGGTCATTTTGTTTTTGTCGCTTTTACTAGTTTTTTGTTTTTTATTGTGCATGTGTCCACATTGCTTTTAACTTCTTTTAGTTGACATTAAATTTAACTAAATTAAAATAAAAAAATATTGCCTTTGTAAATAGCTAAAATAAAAAACAATTATATAATGTATTTTATTTTGGTGGTTTTAAATTTTGTTTTATATTAGTTTAATTAAAAACATTTCAGCTATATGTTTATATGTATATTTATAATATATATAATATTTTAAGGCTGTAAATAAATTTATGTAAAAAAATTAATTATTTATGAGGCAATTTATTCATCTAATTAATTAATCAATTGTTAAGGCGAGACACTACAGGCAAAAACATGCGGTGGTCAATTGTGAGATTTTGGGCTAGTTTAGTCCCTCAAAATGTGTTCTTTTGAAATACTATGGAGAAAAAATTACATTAAAATTATTATTTTATAACATTTTGTTTACTTGTGACCATAACCTTCTTCCTGTATTTAAATCTTCACATGCCGTTTTCTCAAAATTAGCTTTTTGTCATTTTCCAGTACCAATATCTCAGCCTTTGTTGTACCTATCTACACCAAACTTTCCAGTTATACCCTCACTAGTATTCTGAAGATATTTACAGAGGGATTTGTTAATAAATCATTCCTGGCCTGAGTTATGTGACATTTTAAAGAGAAAATATGGCAAAAATCTCTATTTTTAAGGCTATTGATTGTATATTTTGATTTCCTAGGTAATGAAAGCAGACATGCTAAAATCCCGCTGTAATATTTTTTTTCATTTTGTGTATAAACAAAATAAAAAAAAAATTGCACCTGGCTTTATCCTATATTCAGATATTTGTACTGGAAATATATGCACATTTCTGCATATTTAATGAGATATTGCCTCTTTTGCATATTTAAACATAAAATTAAAAAAAACTTGCTATACATTTTTTTGCTCCTATTCATGCGAGTAATCAACTGGTAAAGTTTCATGGTCCTATTTGTAAGTTAAAATTTTTTACCCTATTCACCTGTAGTGTCTCGCCTTAATAAAACATTTTTGTAGTATATATGTTTTTTTTTATAGTCTAGCCCTGACCTCTTTATTTAATTTATATTTTTAATTTATTTTATTTTAAGTCCAACTAAATTATTTTATATTGTATCTGTGCAGTTTTATATATACATGATAAATACACAAATACCACACATATATGGTAACAAAGAAATATTTTGGGTGCAATACATCACAATAAAAATTGTTTGAAAGCACTAGTAAAAATACATATGAAAAATATTAATATTTTGATCAGGTTTGCTCAAAAGAGTCATTTTCTCTGACAACTCTGGTTTTGCTTTATGCATTTGATTCATTAAAATGAGCCGGCTCATAAAAGTCCTTACTTCAAAGTATTCAAGTTGCTCTACATGTATTTGATTTACTAAAAATGGTTAAAACACACTCTAACGGCAACGGATTGAAGGCTTATTCCAGCGAATGCGTATGAACTCATTTGTATGGTTTCATATAATCTACTCCCCATTGATAATTAAGTGTGAAAAAAAAGTTAATAAATCATGTTAATAAACCCTCAAAATCATGTTTTTCTACAAAACAGGTTGGCTCAGAATACAACTGTGTTCAAAAGTGTTGATGTTGCTGTGGTATTATTATTATTTTTACTATTTTACAGTTGGTGAATTGGCTAATTGATATAATGTGTCCAAAAAAATTTACCTGTTTTGTGGGATCCCAGGGTGTGTAGAGGCCTGACAGACAAAGAGAGAGAGATTTATTCATATTATTAGATCTAAAGGTAAAGTAATTTTTCACAACAGTCACACAATATTCATCCATTTTTTTTCTTCACTTTGTTGTCCTGTAGGCGGTGAGGAAAGTTTATTGCATTTATTTGCAAGGTAATTACATCATTAGCTTTGAGCAGATGCCAAACTCATCTTAAATAAAAAGCCTGGCAAACAGTATCAGTGCCGTAAAGGAGACAGAAGACACTTAACTAGACTAGTTCTGAATGATTGAAATATCTGTAATAAAATGCATATATCTGTAATAATAAAAAAGGCCCAATACGATTTCTACCCTTAGCCCTTTCCCTTTAGGGGTAGTGGTGTCTTAAGGGGGCGAGCCAGATAGCCCTTCAAACGAAGATTTTTCAGGACCCCACTTCAAATGAATGTATGATTTTTCTCATCATAACCTGGCTACAGCTGCAACATGTCTGCCTGAGCAAACAAAAAAAACACAGAAATCTAAGCATTATTGACATTAATAAAGATTTGAATGTAAAGCAATCATTTGTATTGTGTTATATTCAAATCAAGCTCATGCTATTCAAAGAAATGTTTCCAAACAAGTTTGCTAACATTAAACCCCTAATGTTACTGACTGCATGATAGCGCCACAACATATCTTCATGTTTGATCAGGACCATTCTCTAAACCCTTTTCTCAAATATTGCCAATTCGAGACAGAGGGACAGAAAAGTTTGTGTATGCGCCTCTCTCTTTACAATGAGCGGGTTACGGCAACAAAAGCCATTTTATCCTCTCGTTGTAGGAAAATATAATGAAGCAATTCAGTATTTATATAGTATTTCTGTATTTAAATAAAAGTCATGGGGAAGGGGTAGGCAGAGGGAAAGGGGTATAAAATAGAATTGGGATTTGTATTAGTATTAGGACAATCAAAAATTAGGAAGATAATTTACGATAAGAAAAATAAATGGATTTTTCCCATTATTTTAAGACTCAGACTTTATCATTTATTATGTACAGTGCATTTTTTTTTCTCTTTCATAATAAAAATTGATTTTAGTGATATTTTCTGGCTCTACTAAATACATCAGAAAACTTTTTTATAAACGTTTGCATTAGATATTAAAGTTAGCTTTCAGACTGTTTTTCTTGTTTTATAAAAAAACTGATACAGAATATTGTTTATATTATATCAAAATATTGTATAAATGAACAAAATCAATGTCAAAATCAACTACTGTACTACTTTTTTTTTTAAATATTAAAAAAAAAAGAAAAATATTCTGACATTAAAAATACAGCATCTTACTGACTACATTATCTAAACCAACAGAAGTCATGCCAGGCTGGGGAGAAATAGTTTGTATAGTTAAAACCACACATTTATGCAAAGAACTACTGCAGTACTGTTTTATTCAGAGTTCCCCATATAATAAAAATGCATGAAGCGCATTTGTGATATAGCTGTCTGTGATATGAAGAAGGCTGTTTAAGATTCATCTGCAATGTGATTAAACCATGGCCAGAGGTGCTATGAGAATAATGAGTAATGACTTTCTCATTCTCGTACCTGTTTTTTCAGTTGCACAGCCTATATAGTGAGTCTTCTCTGTGCATAAATATGTGCACGCGTGTATATGTCTGGATATGTGTGTGTGAGCATTTGTAGGGAAGCAAGGCATTTTTCTGCCTGCTTAAACTAACAGGATTACATCAAACGTTATATGACCAGGACATGACTTGGCAGCGAAGGGCTAAACATAAAGCCTTGGGGCAAACGTGCACAATCATGACACTCCACACGTCCTCCTCCTCCACCACAAAAGAAGCCATATGGACAACGAAAGGCAACGAAAGGCACCTCTGTCTAGCTTGTGTTCAAGGCTTCAAGGATCTTACGTCTTGATCCCGCATTCGTACTTCAGCAGCAAAACAACCTTCAAAAAAGTCAAACTTCAGAGTTGAATGCCACGTTCTGTCAGTGACCTCATGCGTCCTTGGGTTTCATTCATGTCATGTGTCTCTCTCAGCTGAAAGGTGAGTCACGAGGGATTCGGGGTGACTGTCAGCTCTCCAAGACCCAGCAGGAACAGAGCTGAGAGGATGTAAGAGAGTTGTCTGCTCTGCTGAAATGCCACGGGCCTGATGATATTTCCGACAGTACAGGGAGTCAGAGGAGTATAGTTATCAGCTCGCACCTGCCTCTCCAGTGCTACCTGAGATGTCAATAATCCTCAGTAAAGAAGAGCAGAGAGGGGGACGGACAGTGGATCTGTGCTCGGACTGCTGCACTATAATAAGGTAGAGAAATTGGAATCGTAAGGACAATCCTGGTTCCTTAATGATTCTTTTAGCACTCTGGGCAAATTTGGAGATAAGAAATACATTTCTTATTGCATTTCCCTCCCTCGGCAGTCTGTTGCCAAATGAGATCATTTCTGATTCCAACAGAAATTAATGTAGTGAAATTATTGCAAAAGTTGCAAACGCAATGCAGTAACTCGTCCTAAGAAGGTCTTGTTGATATAATGAATATTTGCAGTTTATATTCATGATGATTTTGCTGCCATATATATATATATATATATATATATATATAATTATATATATATATAAGAAAAATAGAATAATAGATACAGCGATATATAGAGCAATAGATAGATTTTAGTATTCTTGATATACTATTATAATGTTTATTAATATTTTGAATTCATTCAAATTTTATTTCAGTTTACATTTTAGCGATGTTGTCATGAAGTTTTTTCACTGTAATTAGTAATATTTTTTAAATTGTGTTCAGATTTTGTCATTTTTTTATTTATGTTTTAAGTTCTTTTCATGATTTTCATGATTTTTTTTATTTTATTCAGTTTTTGTTATCAGATTTATTTCAATATTTTAATTGTTTTAGTTTCCAAAAAAACAACAACAGTGCTCTGATAAAAACAGTACTTTTAGTTATATCTTTATAAAAATATAGTATTTATGATAGTTAAGAAATATAAAGATATATACTGAATAAAAAAATACTGAGATATTTTTAGCTATTTCATCCATCCCTTCTGCCAATTAAACAATTAAATATTAAACAAAACTATCATTTTATACCCTGTTTCAGTTTGTTTGTATGTTTATACATGGATCCAGTGAAACCAATTTTTATTCAGAAATAATTCATCTTAAATATAATACTGGCTCTGGTTACGCTGCAAGTTTATGCAGACAGCACAAAAAGAAAGACTATTTACCGTCTTTGAATTCAGAATTCTCTGTTCTGGTGTGAAATTATGCTTGTCTTGACATTTACTTGCCCATTCATCCCGCTGCTTTAAATAGATATATTAATGTAAATTTATGTAAATTATGATAATATAAACTCTTCACGTCACCAAGAATAAATTACATCTCCTCAATCAGCATCTATTTCAGAGTATTCCCTCAATGATACCTGCCGGGGAGCAACACGCTCTGACTGGCCTCTTCGACGAACGTCCCTCCCCCCTCGAGCCACTCTGCGCTCTGATTCGTCTGTCTGTGTATCTCCACAGCTTAGTGTGGGAGCTGTGCTTTAATTAGAGAACTGGGGAAAAGAGCTGTGAACATGGCCGGCGCTGACCGGGCTCTTGGCAGAACGCCGGCAGGAAACTGAATGGTCTCGCACTTAGCCAGTGAGTCACACGGGACCGTCTCTCGCTCCCTTACAAGAGGCCTTGGAGTTGTTGCCGAGAGGCCCTTTAAGACCGTAGCCTTCGATATAGTCATGAAACACGCAGAGGAGGTGAGAACAGACGCACAGTGTAATTGGCAGGAAGCATGGATGTAATTACTTGATTGATAGCGGTTCAGAGGAACAGACAAGCACCTTAAGAACACATATCAGGTTTACTGTACACATGAAGAGACTGTAGCCGTCTTCAAGATAGCTTCTATTAATTGCCTCCTTCATTTTCATTCTAAGAATATCCTAATTAAGAAGGGCGATAAAATATTACTCTCTGCACGGACATTTTAATGAAAGTAAGAACTCCGATAAGTGGACTCGCATGGAATTAGTAGATTAGCTTGGCTCCAGTCTGAATATGCTAATAACTGTCACCCGCTCTTGCCAAGAGATGATACAGTGTGCAATCTTGCGAAGGCTTTGCTAAAATTGCCCAAAAACAGCTCATCAGCTTCAGTTATTCTGAAAGAAAACAGCTCGAGTCTGAGAAATTGAGATGTGCTGGTTAGTTTGTGAGGCAAAGCACATCTAGGAGTCTATAATAGGAATGTTGCGCTCCTTTTATTTCCAAATCTTGCTGAATCAAAGCTTAAGGTAAGTTCAGAGCGCTTAGAAAAAGACTAAAACTGAAGCACTGAGGCGTACAAAGTTACTTTCAGCATTTTAACCAAAACTTGAAATAAAAAGTTCACCCAAAAAGGATATTCTGAGATGTTTCAAAAAACGATTAGTGTTAATGCTGTGTTAACTTGAGGCAGTGTACTTTTTTTTTAATTTAAAGTAATTCTTAACATCCACATTTAAACTATATATATATATATATATATATATTCAGTCATGTGAAAACATTAGGACACCCTATTCACTTCCATGGTTTTCTCTACTGTACCAGGAGATCATAAAAAATGATCAGGTCCTTGGAAAGTCTTAACATTTGGAAATAAATGTAAAAGCCATGTGTGACAAAGTTAGGACACCCTATAATTCAACTGCCTGTAGATCCACTTTTCACCACAATCACCTTGAGTAATAATTTTCTGTATGACTTTATCAGTCTCTCACATTGCTCTGGAAGAATTTTGGCCCACTTTGCTTTACAATGTTTATTGAGGTTTGTGGGCATTTGTTATGCACAGCTCTCAGCACATTGTTTCAGTCAGGATGAGCTCTGGATTGTGACAGAGCTATGGCAGAAACTTTACTCTTTTCTTTTCAGTCGTTCTGTTGTAGATTTGCTGTTGCATCACCCAATCTTGGCCAAGCTTTAGCTGTTTAATGGATGTCCACACATTTGACTCTAGAATACTTTAGTATACAGAAGAGTTCATGGTCGACTCAGTGACTGTGACATGCCCAGGTCCTGTGTCTACAAAACAAAACCAGGAGTGACTTTAAGTTTTCACCAAATGTGCTGCTGTGTATTCTGGCCAAATATCTTCACTTTAGTCTTGTCTGTTGAAAGGACATTGTTCTAGAAGGCTTATGGTCTGTAAGTCAGATGCAACTTTGCAAACCTAAACTGTGCTGCCATATATTTTTAGATAGAAGAAGCTTTCCTCCTGCAACCCTTTCAAACATGCCATACCTGTCCCATTTTTTATAACTGTTCTGTCATAAATTTGAGCATTTAAATTAAATGAGGTCAGTAGAACCTGCAGTGAAGTTCTTGGGTTGTCTGCCATGTCTCTGTGCATTACACAGTCTGATCATCCACTCTTAGGGGGATTAGTGTCTGTTCTGAATGTCTTTCACTTCTAAGTAATCTACCTCACTGTAGAATGATGGACTTCAAATTGTTTGGAAATGGCTGTGTTTCACTTCCCAGATGGATGGCAGCAACAATTGCATTTCTTAGATCATTGTGCAGACTGTGCCTGACTGCTATTCGCTCTCTTGATTGTTATGTTAACAGTAAGTGTGTCTTAATTTTGTCATTCGTGGCTCTTCCATTAAATGAACAATGACACACTGCAAAATCTTAAGACCTACAGTAGAAAAAGAACCAGTTAATTTGAATTATGACCTGATAAAGAAAACCATGGAATTCAATAGGGTGCCCTTACTTTTTCACATGACTGTATATATATAATAATAATAATATAAAATAATTATATATATATATATATAATTTTTGCACTCCTACATATATACATTTTGCAAAAATGCATTCCTCAAAATGTCTTTTATATTCAACAGAAAAAAGGTGAGTAGATACTGAAAGAAATTGTAATTTTCACTGTACTTTGCCAAGGTCTGACGTTTCAGGCACATTTCTGATGAACCTGGTTTTAAAAATGAAGGGTGGAAATGTGCGCACCTGCTGCTGCTCCTCTCTGAATGACAAGCGTAGCCTCTGTTCCCACTGGACAGTCCTTGAGCAGCTGCACCACCTGTGTGTGGTTGAGTCCCTGGAGACCCTTCTGATTAATCTCCACCATCAGATCTCCTTCACATAACCCCGGACAACCCTGAGGCTCCAGAACCTGATCCAAACATATAGAAACCATGACTCATATATGATACACAAATATATAGGTATATAAAACTGAGCATTTTCCAAAAACAAGTGGTATAGAATTTGTTTTTTAAAATAGCAACAAATAACACATATTACAGTTTTTCTCAGTCGCTTTGATGAATTTCTCACAACACTATTTCAATTTGCACAACGGTTAATGCATTTCTCAAAACTATTAGTACAAACTGCAAAATCAAAAAATCTAAAAAGTTGATAATCTGCAAAAGCGTGTCACTTGCTCAAAATGGATAGCTCATTCCTCAAAAGCAAGTATTGATGTCAATGAAAGTGTCAGTGGCATCAAGATAAAAAGTCCTGACACCATTGTTTATGAACAATGTTTTCACTATGACATTTATTTGTAAATGTTTTACAATGAAAAAAAAGTCAGATTTTGGTGACGCTTCCTGAAAATGCTTAAGACAGCACAGCCTGCACAGCTATTTGAAAACTACAGTGACATTAGACATAACTGTATGTAGGGAGGTATCCGAGTACAAGACACTGAATATGTATTTTTGACATTTTTTAGTGCATATGCTCTTTGCAAATCTAATTTACTGTATTCAAAGCATTGTGCAAATGATTCAGTTTAGAAGACATTTTAAGGGAAAAAAAAAGATTTAACATTTTTTTTAAATTTGCTCGACAGATTTTGATAAATAGTTCAACATTTTTGAATGTAATGACTCAAGCAATTAAATGAGGACTATAAGTTTTATTCACAAGTTTAGTTAATTTTGACTGACATGACATAAGCAAATGATAATGTTATAAAACAGCAGAGAATTGTATGAAAGCCATTGATGCATTTCCAAAAGCATTTGCAATTTGAAGGAAGGAATGAGAAACTGCTACTATGATGTGCACACATGACTAATAGTTTTGAGAAATGAATTAACTGTTGTGCAAATGTTAGTACTGCTGTGAGAAATGCACCAAAGCGACTGTGAAAAACTGTAAGGTT
>JAUCMT010000059.1:10114509-10144391 GCA_032357475.1 Enteromius thamalakanensis
GCCGGACGCCGAGCTCTAGCCCTAGCTAGGGTTCAAGCCTCTAGGGTTCGGTGTCCGCCGTCCTCCCGGCTCGCCCCACGGACAGCACGCCACATATGCTAAACTTTATCCTTATTGATTATGAGGAAGCGCAAACTCTTGAACTCTGTTCCGCTGGTGTTTTGACCCTCTGCCTGTCTGACTACGGATTTAACAAACTTTCAAATGGATCCGACTGAATCCCGTGAATCATTACACTCAGATGTTATTTTCTCAAGGAGTTCCCTAAACTGTACAAAGCTGTTGTTCTGTGTGGTTTTTTTCGAAGATATTTTGATGACTCACTTCAACATGGTATTAAGATGTGTCAATGAGGCAATGACACCTACAGTTTACATCTACAAACTTTACTTTGTAACCATCTCTGATGTTTTGCAACCCCAAAACATTTATGAACCTCCACCATGTTTGACTGCAAGGACCGTATTCTTTTCTTTGAAGGCCTTGTTTCTTATTCTGTAAACAGTGTCATGATTTACCAAGAAACTATACTTTTGTCTCATCTGTCCACAGTATGTTCTCCGGTCTTGCTTTTTTATGCCTTTGTGTCAGCAGTGGTGTCCTCCTGGTCTCCTACCATAGTGTATCTTTTCATTCAGATGCTGACACTGTTGTACCCTGTGTCTGTAGATCAGCTTCAATTTGTTTGGAAGTTAATCTGGATTCTTTATCCAGCATTCAAACAATCCTTTCTTGTGATTTTTTTATTAAGTTTGCTCTTCCGCTCAGGTTTAGGAAGGTTAGTTACAGTGCCATGGCCTGTAAACCTTCTCTGAAGTTCTCTAGAGATGGACTTGTAGCCTTGAGATTGTCCATGTTTTTTTGTTTCACAGAAATATATAATGCCTTGTTGATGCTAGAGGAGAATGGGCCGACTGATTCAAGCTGATAGAAGAGCAACTGTGACTGAAATAACCACTCGTTACAACCTAGGTATGCAGCAAAGCATTTGTGAAGCCACAACAAGCACAAACTTGAGGCGGATGGGCTACAACAGCAGAAGACTCTCACCAAGATGAGTACCACTCATCTCCACTACAAATAGGAAAAAGAGTGTACAATTTGCACAATCTCACCAAAATTTGACAGTTGAAGACTGGAAAAATGTGACCTGGTCTGATGAGTCTCGATTTCTGTTGAGACATTCAAATGGTAGAATCAGAATTTGGCGTAAACAGAATGAGAACATGTATCCATCATGCCTTGTTACCATTGTGCAGGTGTGCCAATTGGGCGTCGTTTAAATGCCACGGGCAACCTAAGCATTTTTTCTGACAATGTCCATCCTATGATGGCTACTTCCAGCAGGATAATGCACCATGTCACAAAATGGCCCCCACAGTCACCAGATCTCAACCCAATAGAGCAACTTTGGGATGTGGTGGAACATTAGCTTCATGCCCTGGATGTGCATCCCACAAATCAACATCAACTGCAAGATGCTATCCTATCAATATGGGCCAACATTTCTAAAGAATGCTTTCAGCACCTTGTTAAATCAATGCAACGTAGAATTAAGACAGTTCTGAAGGAGAAAGGGGGTCAAACACGTATTAGTATGGTGTTCCTAATTATCCTTTAGGTGAGTGTATATGTTTTAATGAATTGACAGTCCTACTGAACAAATATTTATGTTTAAATCAAATGTTTCTGTTTGTATTATTTTCATTTTGTTAGGCTGTACCAGCTCTCCAAAGCTGGCAAGCTTTGTGTCCCCGCTATGAATGTAAATGATTCTGTCACCAAGCAGAAATTTGATAATCTGTACTGCTGCAGGGAGTCCATCTTGGATGGGTAAGACTGCAGCACTGAGATATGCTTTTTTAAATATATACATTTAGTATTTCTTACTCTGAGCATGAATACAGCTCATCTAAGGAGGAGTATAATCACTGTTGACTTCCTCTTTCTTCTTAGTCTGAAGAGAACGACAGATGTGATGTTTGGTGGGAAGCAGGTGGTGGTTTGCGGTTATGGAGAGGTCAGTCATCATCTGTGCTTTTGCGAAATGCCCCAAAGATAATCTGAATAATGCAAAAAAATGATCTCTAAATTGCCAGACCTTATTTACTACAAGCACAGATATTTTAAGAACATTTCTGTGTGTTTAAATTCTTTCTTGTATTGATGTTGGTGTAGGTGGGAAAAGGTTGTTGTTCAGCTCTGAAAGCACTTGGAGCCATTGTGTGTGTGACAGAGATTGACCCTATTTGTGCTCTTCAAGCTTGGTAAGATGAACACATGACCACAATTTAAAACAAACACATTAATCCAAAAGCCCACTTATGTTATTCTGCGTATTATTAAGTTATCTTAAAAGATTTTAGTTTTAGTATAGCATTATAATACCATTCATAGTTAAGCTTTTTCATTATTTAAAGAATAAATAGATGTTTGTGTTCATGTAAAAATATGGCATGCAGTTGATTCAAAGAATGGTATAAATATCATTCAGTGTAAATTGTGAAACTGGTAATTAATAATCGCAATTACAATTTCATGGGAATAATCGACATTTATAATTTTTGTTATAATCGTGCAGCCTTAATTTTTTAGTTAATTGCAAGGGGTCAACTGTTCTCTTTTGAGACCATCTAATTGGATAAAAATCTCTGTAGTGGGAGATGAGTCATCAATATTGTGGCCTATTTTCCTTAAAGAGAAACTGTACTTTTTAAAGGTATACATTTTATAAGTCTTTTCTAACAGATTTCATATAGCACCAGTTTTTTTTATTTGCCATTGTATTTATTACAAATAAATATCAACGTGTAAAGTTTCCTTAGCAAGACTAACTTTTGTAGCAAACTATCTGTGTAAAGTAGTCTCTTCCACAAATAATATACGCTCCCCATATTAACCAAACAAGTGGCTGTAGGCAGTACTTACACAGGAAGCCTGTGAACAAGCTGAAGTGCTTATTAATCAAGAATATTTAACCATGTTTTCCCTCACTGTCTGCGTGAAGACCTGAGATACCAGTTGGATTTGTTTTTATCTTCTTCATAGTATGGACGGCTTCAGAGTGGTGAAGCTAAATGAGGTGGTTCGCCAAATGGACATGGTTATCACCTGCACGGGTACGTCTGCTTACAATTGGCTCGCTTCCACTTTCAAATCCATTTCCTCTGTTCCATCGGGCTCCTATCAGCACAACACATCCTCCCAGATGCCCTTGCATTGAGTTGCTGTGAAACGGTTAACCCCTTTGACAGCTGTAGTAGTTATTGCTCAGCAAGAGACAAAGTATTTGTTTGAAAACACTGTAAAAGAAAAATGAGTGATGCGTGGTCTCTGCTAGACAAAGGCACAGCTTTGTTATAAATTAAAAGTTGTCATTTTTAGTCGTATGCCCAAGTAATGTGCATTGAGGTTTCCTGAAGAAATGTCTGTTTCTACAGGGAACAAAAATGTTGTGACCAGGGAGCACTTGGATAGAATGAAGAATGGCTGTATTGTCTGTAACATGGGCCATTCCAACACTGAGATTGATGTGGTGAGTCAGTCCCTCACATTCATCTTTAACTGTTGAAAATATTTTGTGTTATTTATGAGGCTCCATTTGCTCCTGCTGTAGTGGACTTTATTGGTAAATGTAGTCCAGGGAAAGAATTTGTAACGTCAACAGCTGTAGATGTTCCATGAGCAGCAGGGACACTTAATCAACCTGAAAGCCTCTTAGCAGCATGTTTCCGACGACAAAGTGAAGTGCGCTGATGGTGTTCGTAGTGAATGCCTTTTGTGTTTGTGTGTGTGTTAGCTTTGCAGGTTCATCAGCCTGTACTGGACAGAAGTGAAAGTCTGTGTGCGCTCATGTGTGTGTGTGTTGTTTCTTTGTTCCAGGCAAGTCTGAGGACTCCAGAGCTCACCTGGGAGAGGGTGCGCTCGCAGGTCGACCACGTCATCTGGCCTGATGGGAAACGAGTGATTTTACTGGCAGAGGTCTTTCCTTCTCTTTTTTTTTTTTTTATTTTTTTTTATGAGTGCCAGTGATATGATGGATGGACTTGTATATCTGTGATATTTGTATGGCAGTCAGACTTTAAGACTGCTTAATGTTATTTAGACACAGAGACTCAAAACCGTGCAGGATGTGTCCTGAACAAGTTTAAACTAGTTGTTAGGCACAATACAATGAAGAATTGAGTTGTTTTACTGTTATAGAGATGATGCATTAATATACACATGTGTGATCATAAATGTGCACATAGTATATGTATCATTTTTAGTTTTTATCATGTATATTAAATAATACACATAGTCAAATAATATATAGTTATATTTTATTTAATAACATTCACGATTTGTTTTTGTAAAAGAAATCAGTACTAAAATACTGATGCATTATATTGATCAAAAGTGACTCAAGAAGTTGTAATGTTTTAAGAAGTTCTTTTAGCGCCAAATCAGCATTAAATTATTCAAATTAGTTTTTAAGTAATGGCTGATAAAAATTCAGCTTTGTCATCACAGGAATTTAAAATTACATTCACATACTGTAATATTTCACAATATTAATGTTTTTACAGTAATTTTAATCAAATAAATGCCATGTTGGTGAGCACTTGAGACTTCATTTCTCAAAAACATAAATTACCTACTGTCCCTAAACTTTTCAACAGGAGTATAAAGTATAATAACAGTCTATTAGTTTTCCTTTTTGAAGGCAGCTTAAGCACTTGATGCTACATATTGTTATATGTTTTGGTTTGCATCAGTCCCAAATAAAAAGTGGGGGGAAAAAATGAAAATAATAATAAAATAATACAAATTTGATTCTTAAGGCGAGACACTACAGGTGAATAGGGTCAAATTTTTTACATACAAATAGGACCATGAAACTTTACCATTTGATTACTCGCATGAATAGGAGAAAAAAAAAACATTAAAAAAAAAAAAACATTAAAAAACAAAAACAAATTATGTTTAAATATTTCCGGTACATATATCTGAATATAGGATAAAGCCAGGTGCAAAATAATTTTTTCATTTTGTTGAAAAAATGAAAAAAAGAATTACAGAGCGATGTTAGGATATCTGCTTTCATTACCTAGGAAATCAAAATATACCATCCATAGCCTTAAAAAATAGCAATTTTTGAAAATGACAAAAAGCTCATTTTGAGAAAACGGCATTTGAAGCTTTAAATAGGGGGAGAAAGTTAAGGTCACAAGTAAACAAAATGTTAAAAATATTCATTTTAATGTATATTAACATCAGTTAAACCCATACTTTTTTTGTGGAAAAAAATGTTATATTGTGATTTATGAAAAGCCTTTGTTTTCCCTAAAAGATTGTTGTCTTTTGTGTACTCTCTCCTGGTGGATCACAGTAAACCTCTGCTGTTTTTTTAGGGCCGGCTCTTGAACCTGAGCTGCTCAACAGTCCCCTCGTTTGTGCTATCAATCACAGCCACAACCCAGGTAATTTAACCTGTCATGATTTGGGCTTTATCTGAAGTGCATCTGCATCCTCTGTACAGATGACATTTTATCCAGTTATGTTAGTGGTTCTAAGTGCTGCTGCACAGCTGTATGATTATAATGCCCGATTTAACATCTCTAATCGCAGGCTGTTCTGCTCTTTATTTTAATGTCAGGCTTTGGCCCTGATAGAGCTGTATAATGCACCAGAAGGTCGCTACAAACAGGATGTCTACCTGCTTCCTAAGAAGATGGGTAAGAACCGATCACTACTGCAACTGAAATCAAACATTTGTGTGCATTAACTGTAATAAATCACGTTTGTGCATGTGTGTTTCAGATGAATATGTGGCCAGCTTGCACCTACCCAATTTCGATGCTCATCTTACAGAGCTGTCAGATGAACAGGCCAAGTATATGGGCCTGAATAAGAATGGACCCTTTAAACCAAATTACTACAGGTATGAGAGGGGCTTTAAAACACCTTGTATCGATTATAACGGATAGTGTATGTACAATGTACACATTTGAACTGTTATGTAGTGTGATAAAGAAACTCAGGACAGCTTCTATTCAAATGCCCAAGAATAAAATATTTGGTTGTTTACTACCCTCTGCTGGATGTCAATGAAAAGATTCACAAAACTAATTTGCTAATCATTTTTAACATATTAGTCTAGTTCAAAGACAATGATAATAAACAATTACTATTTCAAGAAGTTATCTGTGCACACCAACCTGCTTTTATTTGATTAGAAATACAGTAAAAAAAACAAATATTATTACAGTTTAAATAAACTGTTCTCTAATTTAATATATGTTAAAGGGTAGTTTATTCCTGTGATGATTACACTGAATTTTCATCAGCCATTAGTGAAAAATAAACAGTTTTTATGAGTATTATTCATACCAGACTGAACAGTTATGACAAAAATAACTTTTTTTCTGTTGTTCCACAGATATTAGTGTAACTGGATGGATTTAGCCTTCATCAAAGATGGAGAGACCTGCATTAACCAGTGAAGCAAGAGATTTATTTTCTATTAATATACATTTCTTAAAACGAAACTTGATTTTACTGAATGTTATTCTTATTTAATAGTGTTACTAATGTCCGGTGACAAAATATACGTTCATGTCACTTTTAGGCTGTGCATTGTTAGAATTCATGTATTATAGCATTTGTTGTAAATCATCTTTTAACCTAAAATATGAAAAGGACCACTGTCTATGGCTTTTAAAAATGTGCCAAATATTGGTTATAGTTATTGATCAAATAAGATAATTAATAGTTATTACTATGCTTTGTTGTTACGTGGTTATTCTATTTACCCAAGGTTATGCTACACTCCGTCTTTCATGACCAAAAAAATTGTCTTTGTGGCTTTTTAATATAAAAATGTTAGACTCAGCGTTATATTCCTGATTTATCGCTCTTGCATAAAAAAAATATAAAAGCTTTTTTTGAATGAATGTACTGTGTATTACTGCTAAAAGCTAGAGTGTTCTGGCAATGTGATACACACCACTGTGTGCAGAATCTTCCGTGACCCGGCAGCACATGCTGCTAAATATACCCCGCTTGGGGGATTTTATGAATTGTGTCACCAATAGGGATTCTTTTCCCTTTCACATTCTCACACACTTCCATCATCTCTGTGGCCTTTTATGAATTCTTCTATAAAAAATAACGTAGACCATTATATGTTATTTAGGCCAATCTTAGATAAAAAGGATTTGGGGATATTCTGTGAGATTTTTGCAGAATCTTATGACCCCCAGCATACACACACATAGCCAGCTAGACTCACATAAAGCACACATATCTTGATCACCATCTTTAAGGGATTGCAAATATCACTGTGAATGCTGTCATTTGAATATTTGCCTCATCTGCACTTTGTGATTTACCTTTGCATACATCATTTGTCAGATGTAATGCCATCCAATCCCTGCATTAAAGATCTTGCTGTCACTATGCATTTTGACTTATATTTATGCTATTATAATAATTGTTTTATCATGGTGTTGGAAGCTTATTATATTTTTTGTTTGCACTAATGCAACAGTGTTGCTTTTTACATGAGACTGGCCGCATGTAAAAGGAATCTGGGTGGAAAAAATATTAGAAATTGTTTTATAGCTAAGGTTACTAGAAAGATGTGAGCATCTGGTGGCTCAAAAAAAGCAAAGACTTCTTGAAGTTCTTGATTTCAGCTAAATGGCCTATTTTGAAGTGTGGGCTAAAAAGACAAAAAGTTTTAATCAAATAAACTTAAAAGCAGTTCAAATGAAAAAAATATATACATTATTGTTTCAAACATCGCCTAGCCCCGCCCACCTGTTGCATAGTAAACACGGTTCTAAGGCAGTACGTAGTCTACGAGTTCATCACAGGGACGGATTAAGGGCCGGGCCAGCGGGGCCGCTGCCCAGTTTGTCCACTTTACAGTTCTGAACGTTTTTCTCAGGGGCCCATGCAAACTTTTTGCGCAGGGGCACGCTCAACCCATAATCCGTCTCTGATTCATCAGTGCGGCCTCGAAACTTCAGGACTCAGTCAGTCTCTAAAGTTACCGCCAGAGTCAAGAAAAGTCTAGTCGTTCTGCAACAAACTCAAGCAACCTGAAGCAAAGCAGAGCTGAAGAGTCCACTCTCTGAAGCGCTAGAAGAAACTTACAAGACCTGTAAGGGATATTTTTCATATATTTTATATATGCTGTATATTTTATATCCGAATTTAAACATTATAATATAGCTATAAAGTTTATGTAGTTTTTGCATTATTCAACAAGTTGTTTATAATACTTACAGATGACAGCCAGTAACATTTTATATTTAATATATTTATTTATTAATAAATATATTTAATTATTAATTTAAATAATTGTATTAATAATAATGGTTATCATTAAAAAACTAAAGATTATTATTTTTTTCCCCTTTCGTATCACAGGTGATATTTACAAAATCGATAATCAAGATAACTAAAGGTGCGTCCATTGGCATTGATCTGGGAACCACTTACTCTTGTGTGGGGGTGTTCTAGCACTTTTATTAAAAAATACATTAAAATAAACGGTCCACATTAATATATATATATAAACTCCAGTAACTATTGTATTATAACTGTCACAATATGCATTTTGACTTATAGTTATGCCATTAATATAATTGTTTTATCATGGTGTAGGAAGCTTATTATATTTTTTGTTAACACTAATGCAACAATATTGCTTTTTACATAAGACTGGCCGCATGTAAAAGGAATCTGGGTGGAAAAATATTAGAAATTAATGTTTTATAGCTAACGTTACTAGAAAGAAATAAGCATCTGGTGGCTCAAAAAAATAAAAGAATTCTTGAATTTCTTGATTCTAGTTAAATGGCCTATTTTGAGACGGTCATATATTTATTCACAATGTTTGAATTTTTATATATATATAAACTCCAGAAACTATTGTAAGGTTTCTGTAATTTGTCTTCAAGTGCACACATTTAACTTAAAATAGTATAAATCAAATAGGGGATTAAAAGCATCGGCAGCAGTTGTGTTAAAACAGCTTTTCTACTATTTCTTTTGCGCACATTTAACAAAACTGTAAATAGTAATAGAGAATTGGAGAGTTATCTTTCTTACAATAACCTATACATGTGGATGAAACTGTGTTTCAGTGCATGTGCTCGTGCTGAATATGACATAAATGGAGCATGCTGATCCATGTGTGCACCAGGTACAGTATATTGTGAAATGTTGTATTCTACCTGAAACACTGTTTGGATCAGTGACAAACACTTGAAGATTTTTAGACTTAACAAAGAAATTTTTTTTGGTTTGGCTATAATAAAATATCTGCATGTAAAAAATGTAATTGACTTTCAGTGGAGAAAGTGAGGTCATATATTTATTGGAGAAGGAAGTCAACGGTTTACATGAATATTTGATTCTGATGGCACTGAGGGGGTCCCAATCTTATGACAGAGCACAGCATTTTACAAGAGAATTCAAGAGTTCACGCTTTCCTCATATTGAATAAGCAAATTTGGCGAGCTGTCTGGGGAGCGAGCCGGGAGAGCGGCGAACTCCGAACCCTAATGGGCGAAGCCCTAGCGTGGGCAAGAGTTAGGCGTTCGGCTCGTTCACCGTCTGCCCCTGGAAAGTCGAACTAAATGGAAAACGGAGGAGAAGGGGTGGAAAAGGGATACACGAAAGCGGGAAGCAGGGTAATGAAAAGCTGGGAGAATTTGTAGTGAAGGGTAAAGGACTTGATTGGGTGCGAATGAACAAGGGATGATTAGGTAACGGGCCATCAGCTGTGTATGATTACTCGTTCAGCGATCCTCTCGAAATTATGTTTAAACATTCACATGTTTACTAGTTAGTAGGCAGAGTTTCTGCAGATGATTTGCTTTCAACTGAAAATTGGGTCAGGCAGACATTTTTCTGTACAACACAAACATTATTATCATTTTATATACACTGAAAATGTATAATTATAACTGGCTATTAAGTTTATTGTTAAGATCAGTAAGCTGTTGTTTGCTGTGGATATTGTTTTTGATAATTCTCTTATTCTCGCCAAGGCTCTGTTTAGTTGATCAAAAATAAAACAATAATAGTGTGAAACTAATTTAATACATTCTTGCTCAACAAAACTATTAATTTATTAAGAAATATACATTTTACTGACTACAAACTTTTAAAGGGGTAGGGTGTTGCTGAAAAGAACATTGTTTTGTGTATTTGTTGTAATGCATGTGCTGTTTAAACAGATTTGTATAAAGCTCATTGTTCTAAAAACGCAAAGTGTGCTCTGATTGGTCAGCTTTCCAGTGCATTGTGATTGGCCGGATACAGCAAGTGTGTGATGGGAATGTTACACCTCTTACCATAACGTGATGCCTCAGTGCTCAGTGCTATGACACAAAAACAATAAAACACATTACAAACCAGGCATTTGTTGTCTCCAGATAGGGACGTAATTACTGATTATAATGACATCTTTATTTAATAAGAAAACATAGCTTACTTAAAGGTTGTCAGAAGCACCAGACTGTCTTTGCAGAGTTAGAATTGCCTCACTTTATAATCTCTGTACACAGTCAAACAATAAGTTCTCTGTAAATGCACAAAATGCACTCTAATATTTGGTTTAAACCATTTTGACACATTGTTGTGAATACAGTCTGACCACAGATTTTTTTAATGTGCCCTTGTAATGAGGTAAAGCGGAGGTATGCGGATCCAAATGCAAACTTCTTTATTAGTGTAAATACAGGGTCAGAACAGGCAGAGTAGTGGCAACAGCAAATAGGAGTATTAGAGGAAAGAAACACAGTAGCAGTGGTTGGCGAACGGCAAACGGTATCCAAGGGGCGAGGCTAGAGCGAGAGTGACAAACAAGCTGGGAGGAGACAAAGTTTCATAATAAGAGTCCCTAACAGAGACAAGGAGAGACAGGTAAACGATAAACATAATCCGGTCCGAGTGCCCTCTGAAAGCTTCCAAGCTCATGACAGCCCTCTTTTACGGTTTTGAAAGCACAAACAGTATTTTCACTTTCACAATGAAACATAGCGTCTCCAGAACATGGCGCTGGCAGCAAAACTGCAGCGAGAATAAAAGTTCTGCCTTCTTTCTTTGTGCACACATTTGGATGATTTTATAAAAGTAAACCCACACTGAGACATAAAGAAGTGCGGGGGTGTTTAAACAAGCCATTTTTAGGGGGTGTGGGAAAGTCATAATTTTTATAAAGTATGTCTCTTTAGTCTTCGCAACTTTAGGGATCTTATCTAACAGCTTGTAGCACGCCAAAGAGAAGGGAAAACTTGACATTTTATCATATGACCCCTTTAAAATAGTTACAAAACAAATGCTAAACTCCATCCCAAATTATCCCGAACATTAATAAAGCTATAAAAACAGGTTATATTTTATATTTGGAAAATCACAGTTATAACGTGTTAGCATGGGACCATGTTTATATATGAATGCTGTACGGTGATTAACATTATAATTGAACATGAGGTTAAATAACAAAAATGAAAAGAGATTATTGTTGTTATTGCGTCTCTTTCATCATAATATGCCATCTTGGCTTTAACCGCACATCCCACAGGTGTGACACAACTAGCATGTTCTCTCTGCAGTTTTCACACTCTTAGACGTTATGAAACGAATTTCCTTTAGCAAGCGCCTCTAAGGACAGCAGTGTTACTGTAGCGCCGGAGGGCAGGAGGAGAGTCCGGCGTCGGTTCTCTGGTAGCTCCTCACACAGTCCTCCCTTTCATTAAAGCAGACCTCCTCAAAGAAAAGAAGTCCTTCATAGCTCGCCAAACCACCCAACGAGAGCGATGTTTAGCCATGTTTGTTTTATACCCTTATAGAACACAGCGGGCTGCTGTAGGATGTCGTGAAGGCAACATGTTAGCGTGCGTGTGTGTAAGTGTGTCTTTGTGTTGTTTTGGCTTTCTTTCACTCACTCACAAGCATGTTATACAAAAAGAGCAATTTTCACCTGAACCCACGTACACACACTCGGCCAAACCTACGTTTTTTCCCTTGATCTACTAAATTAAATTTTCCACCCAGTAGCGTCCCTTAAAACGGCACACAGCCACATAGACACGTAACACACACATCCTGTAATGAGGCTGGCCCCTGCTAACGAGTGGTGACCCTAACGAGTGTGTGAACAGATCACAGCGGCCTGTCCAGAACTTATTTGAGCAGAGCTAATGAGAATAATGAGAGAGAGAGAATGAAGATTTATAAGCTGATAGAGTGAACAGGTTGAGGGGAAAAAGTAGGAGCAAAACGTGGTTTCATAAAGAGAAAAGAGCAAATGAGAGAGACCTTGACCCTGTAGTGTCTTTTCTGTTACGTTATAAAAGACGAATTCGATATGATAGATAGACAGACAGACCATCTTTTCATAATAAACAAAGCTAGAGAAAAACTGGATTTAATCAGCTTTTTTATGTGATTAAAAGTTCAACAATCCTGCATTGATTGACTCAAGAATAATACTTTAAACAAGAAATAAATAAAATAGATCTCGGTGAAACAAAATAAAATCGTAAGCACATACAATATGGTTATTTCTGTTAGTGATGTATTTTAAAATCAAATGAAGTCATAATAATCAGACTTCAATAATGTGCCCTAACTTTGGCCTTGTGGAAAAAGTGCACTTAACTGTACACTTGTGGAGTTCTTCAGATCTTAAAAAAATGAAAATAATAGACATACTGTACAGATGCAATACCGTATGATATTTAGGTAAAACTTTATTTTACGGTTGCATCGTAGTTGCTTATTAGCATGTATATTACTAGAATATTAGCCATTTATTATATTAATGCCTTATTCTACATTCTTAATCCTTCTCAATATCTATACTTAACAACTACCTTACTAACTATTAATAAGCAGCAAATTAACAATTTATTGAGGGAAAAATTGCAGTTAGCAAGTGTTACCTATTCTAAAGTGTTACCGATATTTATAATATGAAATAAAACAGATAGACAGCAAGAGAGACACAAAATGACAGACAGATACAATACATTACGAGATACAGATTTGATGTGATGCAATACAAAAGAGAGTCAGATGCAATACAATAGATAAATAGCAAATCTACAGTTATTATATGAATAGTTTAAATTCAATTCAATTCAAATTTATTTGTATAGCGCTTTTCATGATACATATCATTGCAAAGCAGCTTTACACCAGAGTAAAGTTTACAGTAAATATAGTAGTAGTTTGTACATGTACAGATGTGAGATAAAGATCAATTTAACAATCAAACAGACAAGGAACATTCGAAGAGTTCGGTAGTGCTGTGTGTTGTTTCAGGGTTGGCATCATCTGAAGTCCTCTGTGGGGTTGGTATCATCTCTTCTTATGTGTTCTTGATCCAGGCTGGAGCTTGTGAACTCCTAGTTACCATGGGATGACAATCCACAAGTATTTAGATCTTTCTAGAAACCATCTAGCATCATTCTAGCTACCACTCTAACACCCTAACAACCACCAAACTCATAAAATGTCCTATTTACCATAAAGAAATACGTAACAATATGGTCTACTGAAAATATACTAATAATAATAAAAAATATATAATGACCTCAAGTATTCAGAACACTAGAAACCTTCTAGTAACATCATAGCAACCATCCTGAACACCCTAACAACCACCAAACTCCTATCAGACCTATCAGCCACAAAGAACACTGTAACAATCATCTGAAATGACCTTAATAACGATTCAGAATATCCTAAAAACCATCTAGTAACGTTCTAGCAACCATTCAGCTATTATATAAATATAACCTACATAATAGTGGTCATAATAGCTTATTTATTTATTTGTTTTGCTTTAAGACAATATCAAACACTTAATGGTAATACGTTTTGCTTTTTTAAAAATGTTGAATTTAAAAAGTGCAATTATACCTGCATCGCAGTATTATTTAATGACATTAACGTATAAGTAAATGTTAAAAAAGATCAGCAAATATGGGATTTAACCCAATAAAAAATGTTAAAAACACAAGGACACCAACTGCGTTCAGGGAAACTATTTCTTGCATTGCTTTAATTGGCAGTCGAGTCGAATTCAACTTCCTACAAGGAGAGAAAGATTGCAGACTAAAAAAAATAAATAATTATAACTAGCATTTGGTTATGATCGCTATTGAGGTGTTCGGTTCTCAACTCCAAATATAGCATAACTGCCTATTATCTAAAAATAAACATTAACTATAACGTTTTATTAAATACAACTACTGGCCAGACATCCAAAACGTAAAATACTTACAATTTAATAATTAATAATTTACTCAACTTTCTGGCGAGTGTGCTGGAGAGGCACTGAAATGAATGGACTTTAATGCCGGAACTATTAGCTGTTTGGAACTATTTGCTGCTCCATGACACGCTTTACTTCCGCATTCCTTAGTTCCTACGGAAGCCTATGGGAGTGTCCCAACGTTTCTAAACAGATCTCCCTAAAATGACCTCACAAGCATTCAGAATACCCTAGCAAGCACCAAACACTGTTTGAGGAACTACCTAGCAACCACAAATTAGAATGCCCTGAAAACCATAGATACACAGGCACAGTGTGAACCTACAGGTGAATGATGTCAAGTTAGCCGTTCCGACACGGCGGGTGCATCAACGCGCCTAGAGCATTCCAATGGGGTCTATGTCTATGTAAACAATGCCCAAACAAAAAAAAAAAAAGAATATAGCAAATAGGTAAACAAACAAGCAAACACAAGTCACAAGCTCACACATAGAGACTGTCTACAGACAAGCAAGTTTTTCTACTCATACTGTGTCAAAAGAAGGCCTGCTGTGTTCAGATATTCATTAGTTGAGTGAATGGATGCTGCGTCGAACAGAACGCCAGGCCGGAGGAGGCAGGAGCAGGTGTGACGACCAACGAGGTTCTCGCACCTCCCTAGGAGGGTTACAGCAATCAATTCCCTCCTACACACACACACAGCGACCGGCTACACCGCATCCGCTAATGCTTGACCCTTTTCCTTACAATCAAAAAACATATTTAGGGTCTCATATTTAGGGTTTACATTAAGAAGAAACCTTTCCCAGGCTGTCATCCAAGAGGATACATGACGAGCCTCTTATATGTGTCACATACACCGCTTTAACTCAGAGAGAAAGACGAGTAACACACCAGATGGCGACACTTTCTTAATAGAAAAAAGTGAGAAGTGTGACACAACCTTGGCTGGAGTTACTGTCGTTTTCTTTTAAAGATCATCTCTTGATATGGAAGAAATGGTAGCCAAATGTTAAATATTCAATCCTACTTATAATAGGTCTTTACTTCTCTTTATAATATCTATTTGTAACTTAGAGGGAGGTGGCAAACAACATGTTTTAAACCCAACTAAGATGTATTTTTATTAACACATACTCAGTAGTTCCTGCATTGTTGAAATGTTATTTATAAATGCAACAAATATGGATATGATATGGTGTCATGTTCTAAGAAAGCTGTTTTCATAAATAAATAATAAACAACAAATAAATTCTATTAAAATATTTGAACATATGTTTCCGCAGACCACTCTAATACCGCAGACCACCTTTAAAAAGGATATGAATTTAACATTATTTAATTTATGTAAGTTAAATACTATTTAATGTACCATAATTAGAAGACAATTACAAATAATCCAAATCAAAATATTTAAAAATATTACTTAACGTTCCCACCATCTGCAACCACCGAACCCCAATAAGTTTTATTGTTTTTTTTCCTTGATAAATGTAACAAATATTATCAGCTTTAAGAAAATAATTTGCTATTTAATAAGTAATCAAATATATTTAATAATGTTAAAAATATATCACCTACTTATTCCCACAATATTGCATTGTTTTGTACTATAATAATATAATTTTTAACAGATTAATAATGTGCCATATTTTGCAAATAATTCTGAAACATCAATATTTTGTGTGTTTTTTATTTGGACCCTTTTGGAAACACTTCAAGATTTTTAGACAATGATCTAACCCAGACCACCTTAAATATTTTTTTCTCAAGCCTCCTTAAATCAATGGTCCTCCATCGGCAGTTGCCATGGCAACTATGGGAGAAGTCTCTTTTTCAGGCTCTTTCATTCACTGAGTGGCTTATGTATATTTGAGTGCATTGAATGCACAATTGTAAATATGAGCATGTGCATATGTTCCGGATGCGGATGTTTAGAAGTCATGTGAAATTTATGCTTTCAAAACCAACAAGCAGGGCTGATTAATTAGCAAGCACAGAGTAAATGTTGGAACAACAATGGAAGAATTATTCCATTGTTGCTAAATTAAACAGGCACGTCTCTAAATTATACCAGGAGTAACATTGTTTTTGAAGGCAAAATTAGGTAGACACAGACAGATCATCTTTTATCTAACCTTTGATGGGAATTTATGATGAAACTGTGCCGCCCCATGAGGATCATAAGCTAACAGACATCTGAATTAAATTCTGGATCATGTTCATGTCTGAACTTTGAAGACAGACGTGGATCAAATTTGCGTACAGTGTACAGAGTGATTTCTTCGCAGCAGTTATTATTGAACATAATGGAAATCAATCATGATTATGTGTATGAGCTTACGTTGCTGCACAGACGTGCCCAAAAAATAGATCTATGCTGTACTACAGAGAGCGATATTAGTAGTCATGTCACAGAGAGGCATTAAAAGGCCTGTGGAAAGAGATATTGATTTCTCTGGCCCCATTAAATTGCATTTTAATTCAACAGAGAGTTTCAAAGATGGTAGATTTGGGTACACAGAGCCACCATGCATGTTTAACAGCCTGGCTGAGAAGAAAACATCAAAAACACAGGTTTTCAGCAAACTGATATATATCAAATATATCAAGCTGACTTGTGCTCTGTTTTTAGAGCGCAGGTAATATGATAAAGTGTGAATGAAGAAATAAAAAAAAAAATCACAAAAGAATGAATGGCTGTTAAAAATATATAGATTGCTTTATGGAAGCATAAATGGATGGATGAATGAACAAATAAATGAATGCATGTAAGGTAGAAAAATGCAGGTTAGATAAATAATGAATCAACGGAAAGAACGTTGAAAGGAAAGCATGAATAAATAGCTGTCTGGTCAAATAGATGAATAAATGAACGAGTGAATGAATGAATGAATGAATGAAAGGTAGTTTCTCAAACAATTAACTCAACAGTAGATTCAATGAATGGATGAACAAACTAATGATCATTTGAACCAACGAGAAAAAAAAAGAACTAATTAATCAATATATAAATGAATGAAAGGAATAGAGGACAGATGATTAATGAATGAATGAATGAACAAACCACTAGAGAAAGACTAAACAAAAAAACTAATGAATGGAGAATGAATAAATGACTGATTTAAAAATGAACGGATGGCATTTAAGGAAGCAGAGATGGATAAATGAATGGATGCATGGAGGGTACAAGGATGGATGTATGAATGCAGGTTAGATGGCATCATGGATAGATGTATGAACAAAAAAGAGGATGAACCTAGGAATGAATATATAGATTATTTCTTATCTAACGAATAAAAGAACGAGTTAAAGAAATGAATGAAGAAAAGGTTTTCAAAGGATTTGTGACTGAATGAGCTAATGAACAGGATGGATGGATGGATTGGTGGACGGATAGATAGATGGATATATGGATGGATGAATGGAAGGATGGATAGATGATGGATAGATGGATTGGTAAAGGGATAGATATATGGATGGATAGAAGATGGGTGGATGAGTTGGTGGATGAATTGACGGATGGATGGATGAATTGGTGGACGGATGGACGGACAGATGGATGGGTGGACAGATAGATGGATGAATGGGTGGATGGGTGGACAGATGGATGGATGGATGGATGGATGGGTGGACAGATAGATGGATGGATGGATGGATGGGTGGACAGATAGATGGATGGATGGATGGATGGATGGATGGATGGATGGATGGGTGGGTGGACAGAAAGATGGATATATGGATGATGGATGGATGGATGGATGGATGGATGAACGGATGGGTGGATGGACAGATAGATGGATATATTGATGATGGATGGATGGATGAATTGGTGGACGGATGGATGGATGGATGGATGGATGGATGAATTGGTGGACGGATGGATGGATGGATGGATGGATGGATGGATGGATGGACAGATGGATGAATTGGTGGACGGATGGATGAATTGGTGGACGGAAGGACGGATAGATGGATGGGTGGACAGATAGATGAATATATGGATGGATGGATGGATGGATGAATTGGTGGACAGATGGATGGACGGATGGATGAATTGGTGGACGGAAGGACGGATAGATGGATGGGTGGACAGATAGATGGATATATGGATGGATGGATGGATGAATTGGTGGCCTGATGGATTGATGGATGGATGGATGGAATGAATGAATAGATGATAGATAACTAAAAAAAGGGTGGATGAACAAACAAAGGAATAAATACACAAATTAATTAATGTGCAAATTAATAAATGAATAGAGAACTGTTGGTTTAATTGGTGAATGAATGAATGAACTAACAAACCAACAGAAAAAGTGTGAACAAATAAACTAATGAAAGACTGGAATAGAGGATGAATAACTGCTTTAACGATGAATATATGAATACATGTATGATGGACAACAGATGGATATACACTTAAGTGTGTGTGAATCAATAGAACAAATGAATAGAGGATGGAAGGATAGTAAACAGATAGGTGGATGACTATATGACTAAACAAATAATAAAAACAAACAAACAAAAGAATGGAGGAGATATTTAAATGACTAACAATCAGAGGATGGATGACAGAACAAACAACAAATGAATCAACAGGCAAATAAATGAATAACTAGAGGTCAAATGGCCTAATGGATAAATAAAAAAAACAAACAAAAAATGTAGGAATGTTATGTGTGGAGGGATAGATAATCGAATGGATGAATTCTCTATTTGACAGAACAAATGATTGTACAAGCAAACAAATAAACGGAAGATAGATGCTTTAAATGAATTAATGGCTTGATAGATTGGTGGCTTTATGGATGGTCAAATGAAAAATAACTAATAAACGAATAAACATAAATGTTTGCATCAATGTTGAATAAACCAGTCATTCATAAAACATGAAACCAGAGCACAATCTGATCGTGTTCTGACATCATGAACAAACCCACAAAATGGAGACCTCCCCCTCAGACTTCATGTTACAATATAAAAATACAAGTAGAGGTCACTTAAACACACGTGTTAACACGCTCAAACACTCACCATCCTCCTCACACTCCTCTGGGGGCTTGGCTTTCTTCGCTAGTCGAGGGTCGAGCCATGACGTCGTTTTGGTATTATGACTGAAAAGAAAAAATATTGTTTAGCTACCATGACACAAATCAAAAGCATCTCTGTGTGTGTTATTTCAGGCAAATGTTGGCACAAGCCTGACTTTGAAATGTAAAACATTCTAGACTAGAAATCCCAGAAGGCCTTAGTCAAAGTGGCTGGGGGTTTTTCCAGTTAACACAATGACAATCAATACTTTTAATAAGTCCCTCGTTTCTCATTAAGGACAGATGGGAGGGAGACGAATATCTCTCTCTTGCTCTTAGGAACACTCTTCCCTCAGCTTCTCGGGCAGATTCCGTTTTAGTGATTCATTTATCATCATGATTCATGGCTCAGCAAAACGCAATGTGTCAGTTCATCCCTAAAGTGGTACCAAGTGATATATACTTAATAATATTTTTATTTAAAACTACTGTTACAAATTAAATACAAATGCAGGTTATTATTTGAACAAGAATATTAAAATGCATAGTACTGCGGATTGAAATGATCGCAGCCAAAACGACATTCGAACTGAAAAAGTTGTAATAATTCTGTCAATCGGTTGCAAATATCTTTTAAGGAATTAAACGAGTTAAAAACAAATGTAATCTGATTAGCTTGAATCATCGCTAAAATATTTATGAAAGTGCATGTGCAGTATTAAATGTATTAAAATTGGTTATAAAAGTAATAAATAAATCAATACTGCCTTTTAAATACTGTTTTTGAACTTTTCTATTTTAGATATATATCAGATAGGTATTTCAAATCAATAACAATAACACTAAGAATAATATATAATATATTTAATTAATTGATTTCTAAAATATATTGTAATATAATACTTCATTTTTGTATAAATATAATGCTATTTAATGCAATGTATGAAATAACATGAACTAACAATGAGTAATATATTTGTTATTTATTAATAATAGAATAATTCTTAAAAATAGTTATGATTTCGGCCGCATTAAATAACATGAACAATATAATTTTTGAAAAAGCATTAGTAAAGGTTCAGACTCACACAAAGATAAATAAATGTTTTAGGTTTGCATTGTTACTTCTGATTAATGTAATGTTAACAAATGAAGACTCATTGTAAAGTGCTATCAATATTTTAATCAAATTGCCTTGTTTGAACGAAATTCAAAATATTTATATTAAGTAATTTTACATTAATGAATACAAATTTCAATAAATGTAAAAATAAAGGCAATTACTTAAACCGAAAGCCATCAAAAGAATAAAAAACAAATGATAATTAAAGCTACTGTACATTGCCAGCTCTGCCATGAGCTAAAGTCCAGCAGATAACTTCCAAAATGCAAAATGCAGTAAACTGAACTGCACTATACTGTATGAGCTCAATTCGTCACACATAAATAATTCAGCTATCCTTAACGATCTGTAAAAGAGGACACTGCAACAGGTAGCTCTCCATATGCTCAAACCTCTTTCATTATAAAGTGTGCTTTGAAGTGCACTTCACTCACTCTATGAAGTAAACTTCTCCTTTCTCAGTGTAGGCCATCTCCCAGTTATCTGGCAAAGGGCCCAGTTCGTCGTTCTCCTGGGAGTCCTGCGGGGACTTGGGGGCATCTCCTTCCTCCTCAGGGGCATCTGTGGCGGTGAGGGTGGGGGTCTCAGGTGGGCACGGCTGGACGGGAACGTCTCCAGAAGCGTCTGTGCTCTTATCCTCGTGTTCGCTGGATTCTGTGAGGGAAAATCAAAAGAATCCATGTTAAAAGTTCACATTTATTTAACATTGCAGTCTAAATTCAAAATATTGGCGAGGCCAACTCAGCCCCTCCTCTTCGCACATGAAGGTTGCCAGATTGTTGACACCAACAGGAATGAGCACACATGACAATGAATGAAATTAAAAACATTGTGTTTTCAGCCAACTGGCAACCCAGGATGCTGAAATACTATTGGGTAAACAGGCAGTGGGCAGATTTCACCAACTTAAACAGAGGCTGACATTCTGGCCCGGAACACACATTTTCAAAGGAGAATAACTGACATTGTTTTTCAGATGAACATGTTAACTTAAGCATATTTGTTAAATATCTGAAACTTATGATAGTGCTGTTATGCTTTATTAGAGTCAAAAACGTACATACAGCACCTTTAAGCATGGCCTTCTGAATCAGAGACTTATTTAACAATAGGGCTGGGCGATCTAATCGTACGATATATTACGCGCATCTCATCAGTAAAGCCAGTTCTTTGATTAGCGCTAAATCGTCCCCGTAGATCACTGACAAGTTTTCGCAGGTGATTCAAAGGCGTAGCTTGTCAGTGATCTACGGCTCTGTTCATAAACTGGCGCTGCATTTAAAAACAGCTGACGGAGATTTAGCGCTAATCAAAGAACTGGCTTTACTGATGAGATGCGCATAATATATCGTACGATACATATCGCCCAGCCCTAGTTGACAAATCCCAAAATTATAAAAAATGTGCAGAAAAAACTGTATTATAATAAAATGCATTATTCGATAAGAAATTTACAGAATGCATTCCACCGTGTGCATAAAATCAAGCAATCATGTGACTTTGCATGATGGGATGGGAAAACTTCACTGATCTAGTCACACAACAATATCTATCATCACTCGTCTTAGAAAACTGCATTCCCAAGCAGCAGATGTCCACCTCCAAAAGCAATGACAGCATTTATTATATTTTGTCACATTCATAATTAGGCCGAGTTTAAACTATCTCAGTAACAGTGGTAGGTCGTAACCTGGTGTGATGGCGATGCCGTTGCCGTTGACGACGGGGCTCTCTTCCTCCTCCTCTTCTGGTGGCTCAATGCTGTCCTTCTCCATATTGCTGACGGACTTATTCCTCTTCCTTTTTCCCTCTGCACTGGGTCGGGCACCGGGCAAGAGTTGGTCCGTCACATTAAACAGCATCGGCGTGGGTTCGGCAGGAGGCTTCGGCGTGCCATAGAAGTTATCTAGAAACAACAGAAACCACATTTTGGGATTCAAACTAGCAAATATTGCTTTGGCAGCTACTTGGCATGCAAAAAGGTAAAGTCTGACTCAAAGCAACTTTTCAATAACTTCGCCGGAGTAATTTTTTTTCTGTGATGTTTGCCGTAACGGCAACCTTGTTCACCGGCGACTCAATCGTTTCATTCAAGATTGAAAATATATCATGTGTATCGAGGGAAATCTGTTTAATGATTAAAAACTGAGCTCCTGTGTGGTTACGGCAAAGGCTTTATGAATTCATTTGCAGGTCTGTGGGGATGGAAACAGAAAGGTGAAGTTCACTGATTTATTTAAATTACACCCTATGACCTAGAGTTATAGACTGGGAATAGACTAACTTCACCTCAACAAAAACACTGACATCTATAAAATCAATGTACAGTAGCTATATACTGGGCAGACTTCTATTTAAATGTCCTGTTCAATTAAAAACAGCTGTTTTTACTGTGCTGACGTGATCCATGATTTCATGGTTCTAGCTATTAGTCAGAGACAGATGGTGCATTCTCATTCGAGAGAGCATTTAATTGGACAAATATTTGCATACACATTTTTTTATTATTATTTCATGCAAAAAAAATCTTGTTTGCTCATCAAGGCTGCATTTTATTGATTTAAAAATACAGTAAAAACATTTTAATATTATAAAATATTATTATCAATTTAAAATTTCAGTTTTCAATTTGACTGTATTTTAATGTCATTTAATCCTGTGATTAATCCTGTGAATTTTCAGCATCATTACTCCAGTCTTCAGAGTCACATGATCCTTCAGAAACTATTCTAACATGCTGTTTTTCTACTTATCTCTACAAACAAAACCTTGTTACATTTATTTCAGCAATGTTTGATTAATTTAAAGCTTAAAAACAGCATTTATTTAAAATCAGACATCTTTTTACATTACTAGTGTCTTTATTGTCAGACATAGAGTATCTGTTAAAGGTTCATTTATCCAAATTTAAAAATGATTATTTTAGCCTTTTTGCCTTTATTTTATATACGTTGGTGAACTAACGGCACTAACTTGTGATAGTATGATATATGTATATTTGGATCTTACAAAAGTTTTATTAAATTAATAACTTGAAGTGAGTATTACATGAAAAAAAGGAAAAATCATCCCTGACAATTGAGATGTATTTTTTTGAAGCTATAAAACTGGAAGTTGTCTGTCACTGAAGCTGTGCCTCATAGAGTCATGGGAAGGATCTTCCTTCTCATGAAGAGAAAAGAAACCTGTGTCTGAAAGTAGTCCACACACCTCAGTGTCGGCTCTCAAGAGACCAAACTGCACTAGTTCTGAAAACCTCTGCTCAATGTCAAAGATACGTGCTCTTTCTTGTGGTAACATCGAGAAAATCCATATTCCAGGACGCATTTATATAACAGGTGTTTTATAAGCTTTATTTTAGAGAGTTAATGATTTATTGAGATGTGAGATTTCACTTACCTTCATATGTTCCACTTTCTAACAAAGCCCCACTTTTCTCTAATTCCATAAACCGCTCAACGCTCACAAAGTTGTAGTCCACACCTGGGACCTCTCCCTCTTTGGGCTGTCTCGTTGTGCCTGCAGACAAAAAAAAAAACATATATCTGTCAGAATATTTAAGCTATACACAAGTCTTATAGAAATGTAGCAGCAAGTATTCAATATTCAAAATATTGGAGAGGGTTTTTTCACCCGGCCCCTTCCTTCTCAAATTTGACGCACACTTAGGTTGCCAGATTGATGACACCAACAGGAACTGAGCCTTTGTGTTTTGGCAGCTTCCATGACTGAAATAAAATGACTGGCAACCTGGAGTGCTAAATATAATTGGGTATACTGGCAGTGGGCGAGTTACACAGACCAAAACAAACACAGACATTACGGCCCGTAACACACATTTTCAAAGGAGACTAAATCTATGATTTCCATAACAATTTTTTCTTTTTTGAACCTTCTAGTAGATATTTTCCACAAACCTATTAATAAACAAAACCATTTTCAACATGTTTCTTCAGCATTAAGTCAGCATACTGATTTCTGATGGATCATGATACACTGAAGTCTGGAGTAATGATGTTGAAAATTCTGCTTTGCATCACAGGAATAAATAAAAATGGTCTGGTATTTTCTGGGGCAGCATTTAAAACCAAATAAGGACAAATTGTCACTAAAAAAACCCTAAGCAATAAAGTAAGTGTGAAAACTTTTGACTGTTCCATATTAACTGTTTATGTAAATTGGGAGCATAATTAATGCATTAAATGAGGCTGAGTCTTCTGAGGGTAATCAAACATTCTTAAGAAATTAGGCACTGTGGATTTGCAGGACGTATACTTAGCAACGATATCATAATCCAGACCCTTGAGCTCTAAACCAAATCGTCTCTGATTTCTCAAAACTTTTAGTCTGGGGAAAAAAAACTCCAGCTTTTGGCTTGTGAACTTTCCAGCAAGAGAAAGAGTCCATCCCTGCTGTTTGCTTTTGCAGGTAGGCTTTAATCTATCTTGATAATAATCAGGTGAAACAGATATTTATTATTGAATGCCGAGAGGAAAATATCGGAGCGTGTGAATATGAAGCTGACTAAATCAAAATGCCAATTCAAGTTTCTGTGAAAATTGACATTTGCATTTGAAATTAGGTTAAATTTATTTAATTTAGCATTCTTATTCATTCTGGCAATTCAAAGGACAGCTTAAGATTAATAAGGTGGCAAATTAATATCGAGATTTGATTTGACTTCACAGAGCAAGCACAGATGTAACGAAGGGGTCATTGGATGAGGCTAATGATCTTAATCAATAATAGCAATCAGCTTGCAAGCAAGGAGACACAAAATAAATATGAAATGCCCCTGAGAAATTCACAAACACTCAGAATGAAATATATTATGAGGAAAAAAACAAATATATAATAAATATATCTTTGAATTTATTCAGAGATACACCATGATATATATTTTACATATAATAAACATACATATTTTAACAATGTCCTTGAACATGTCAGTTGCATTGCTCTGTAGATAGTCAGAAAGCTCTTGGATTGCATCGAAAATATCTTAATTTATGTTCCATAGACCAACCGAGGACTTCGTAATTAACCAAATGTTCATTTTTAGGTGAACTGTCCCAGACAGACAGGACTAATAATCTATTAGTGAGCTGCCAGCAATAAATACAACAGAATAGCAGAGATTCAGTCTGTCATACAGGAGCTGTTTGTGGATAAAGCATTATCATTCACATAAGGAACAACAATAGTCCAGTCAGACATCATTCTGACTGTTATTGCTCTACAATTGCTAAACTGACTCCATCACAATGAATCAAACTGTCTGAGACAAACTTCCTACATTATTTTCATTATAATTTACATAATATCTCCAGTCATAAAAGGAACATGGACACATTCAACAAAATGACAAAAAAAATTTAACAGCAAATAAGCTATAGCATTTATTTTAAGCACTACAAGGTGTTTCCGGACACATTTTCAGCTGGTCAAGATGGCAGACCAGTTGACCAACCATTTAAACTCCTGCTTGGAGACTAGACTCAGGATGAACAACTGACACGAGTCGGATTTGAACTCCTAACACCAGCACAAGCAGTGCATGCTGTACACTCTGGTCCACATCTCCAACTAAAGCAGATTTTAAACATCAGTCCCAACAGATTTTTAGCTTCTACATATTTGCTTATATAATATGGAAAGCTTTCAAGCCAGTGCAGATAAAAGCTTTTGCCTATATCTATCTGGTTTTTCAGGACACACTTAAATAACACTTTTTCTCTATGAAGTCAAGGAGCTCATTTCAGATTCAGAAGGCAGATATGCATTACTCGCATCTGGAAATCAAAGGTTGGAGTGTATTTCTGGACTAGTGTGAAGTCTTTGAACAAGAAAAGTCCATTTTGATTTTAGGGCTAAAATGACAGACCAAATGTGCTGTTTTAAGAGCTGAAGGTAATGCTAAATTATGAAAGTAAGACAAAATTCATATTTTTGCTGAGTGAGAGAGAGACTGGGAATGAAAGGTGAGTGCATCACACACAGCTTATGTAATATGCAGAGTGCAATGGCACATTGTGGTCTAGAACATTTAAATATTCAAGGATATTCACCTGAACATCACAGACAGACAGAGACAGACAGACAGACAGAGACAGACAAACAGAGACAAACAGAGACAGACAGACAGACAGACACAGAGACAGACAGACAGAGAGACAGACAGACAGAGACAGACAGACACAGAGACAGACAGACAGACAGAGACAGACTGACAGACACAGAGACAGACAAAGACAGACAGACGGACAGAGACAGACAGACAGACAGAGACAGACAGACAGAGACAGACAAAGACAGACAGACAGACAGAGACAAACAGAGACAGACAGACACAGAGACAGACAGACAGACAGAGACAGACTGACAGACACAGAGACAGACAAAGACCGACAGACAGAAAGACAGAGACAGACAGACACAGAGACAGACAGACACAGAGACAGACAGACAGACAGACACAGAGACAGACAAAGACAGACAGACAGACACCGAGACAGACAGACACAGAGACAGACAGACACAGAGACAGACAGACAGACAGAGACAGACTGACAGACACAGAGACAGACAGACACAGAGACAGACAAAGACAGACAGACAGACAGAGACCGAGACAGACAGACACAGAGACAGACAGACAGACCAGACTTGGTTTCTCTTGTTTTTAGCATTCATTGCTAACAGCTAACATTCCTGTTTAGTTCATTGATCCAAAATTCTGACAACAAACAATTTAAAATCTGTTTCGAACATTAAATCAGCACTTTTACTATATTATTCTGACATGTACATATCTATCTGTGGCATAACAGATTTGTGTGGATCATCTCAGAGATGTAAAGGCCTCTATGGAGTGGTTTCAGTGTTCTGACAACACAATTTTACAGTACATGTCCAGGGAAACATAATGCGCTGACAGAGGCAATTCAAATGCCTGCATCTGTATGCTGACAAAGGGCTAAACATGACACGGAGGAAACTACAAAGAAGCTTTGCTGATATTCATATGCATCATGAATATTTATATCTTAATAATCAGATGGAGATGAAGTTTTCTTCCTAAGTATTGTCTTTTGGAAAGCAAATCTTGTGATTTAATCACATGTTATCAACTAAGATAAACTAAGGTCTTATGAGTTTGGAACGACATGAGGGTGAGTAATTAATGACAGACTTTCCATTTTGGGGTGAACTTACCCTTTAATTTGGCATTACAGCTCAAAAAATAAAATAGGAAAACAGAAAAACAAATAGACAAATAAAATAAAAACCTGTCTGAAAACCTGTCTGTCATTGAAAACAAATTATACACTTCACCTCAAACTATACGGAAGAAAAATGACATCATCAGCCTGAGGTGGGTACTGATCTCTCTCGACTAATGCATCTGTTCAGATGACTACCTGAAAAGCCCTGATTAAATACATCCATGGGGTAAATCTGATTATAACAGGGAACAGAAACTGGCTTAGTTTCTCTCTCTCTCATGCGATTATGGCTGATGTGATTATGAGAAATGATGAGGGAAAATTGCGTCCAGCTTTACCTGTTTTCATTTCTCTGCTTGATTACCTCCTTATTTCAGCTTCACCTTCCCATGTGAAACAATCTTTCAGGTGCTACTGTTTCGCTATCGCCGTCCTGTTTCAATTCCCTGTCAGAGCAAATCAACCGCAAGGATACAAAAGGCACCTCTGCTCTGGCTTCACTTCATAGCTCTGAGCCGCAGCGGCTCATTCTTAGCCTCTCTCGCCGTCTCTGTTCATCTCCTCAGGAATCCTCTGCTTTAAAGTCGTCAGCCTCATCTCTTTGGATCACTTGGATTGCGAGTGACATTCCCACCTGCTAAACAAAGCCCTGACAACTGATGCTCCAGACAGATGCAGACAAGCCTCATATAAACTACAGCGTGCAGAAACCCTTTTCACCAGGAAGACTGATCTGGGATGCAGCAAAATAAACCCAAACTAAATGCTCTTTCAAAAAATGTGTATTCACCATTAACTGGAAAAATGCACTGTTGTTAATTCTCCAGAGAAAAGGAGTGGGTGGCAACCGTTTTTAATATATAAATGAAAAATAAAATGTTTGCTTTTTGCTTGAAGAATGTATGCTGATAGTATGCACATTATACATAAAAAAAAATAATAGTCGATCATTATTTGTATAATATTTCTATAATAATAATATGACAATTATCTGTTTATGTAATTATAATGTAACTTTGTTTACTAATTTTTTGTACATATTTTATAAATACTTTAGCTACTACTACTAACATATCATATCATATATAAATCTATATACATGTATTACTTAACATATTAATTATATTTTAATATATATATTTATTATTATTAAATTGATATTACATTTATATTAGTTTATTAAAATATATTATTACACATTTAAATTCATTTAATACAAATACTAGTAGTATGCAATATATAAAATATTTGTAATTATCACTTGTTTAACATTTCTATAATTATAATAAAACAATTATCTGCTTATATAATTATGATACAATTATTTTTTATTAGACATACATATACTTATAATATAAATTTATATATATATATATATATAAATATAAATAAACTTAAGAATATTAATAATACATAATAAATACAATATTATAGGTATACATTTATATAGGTTCAAATAATAATTCATTAAAATGTATTATTATACATTTAAATTCATTTAAAACAAATAATTATTAATATTATTTTTACTAATTATTTTTATACATTATATTATTATATTAATAATAATATTATTGCTATGGTTTAGATAATGTTTTAACTAATTATTTATTTAATAAAATGTTAAATATGTTTTGGTTTAACATGTTATTTAATTATTAATAATTATTTTACTACTAAAGGGTAACTTCCCTGCGAATACAACTGAATGAACAAAAGAACAACACCAAAAGAAAAAAGCACTGGCCCACCAAACAGTTTGAGAAGTCGTTCTTTAAGAAGTCAAAGAGGGTGAAACTACTGAAAGAATCAAGCGTTGAAACACATTTCCAGTCAGCACAAATGAATCTATGTCTGTAGAAGCTGGATGAAGGCTGACACTGAGGCCTTGTCCATGTGTTGGATTGAGGCGTTGATGAGAGCCAGGCCTGAAATTTGCCTGTAATGGCCTGCAGCCTCTCTGACACTCGTGACGGGGGGAGGGGGGTCGTGTTCCCTCTAATCTGCGGTCAGCCCAACCTTGAAGCCCGGTGCTGCTCTGTGCGCTGAATCGCTAATATCTGAACGGAGGTAAACAGCGCTCAGGGTGAGTGGAGGTGAAGGCATATGTGAGATACGGGTGCACTGGAGTGAAGGAGCCTATACTGCCCTACAAAGCAAAAAGGCAGTAACTACGCCGAGTGCAGAACTGAGAAAAATGACTTTAAAGTTATCCT
>JAUCMT010000059.1:10155084-10171351 GCA_032357475.1 Enteromius thamalakanensis
ACATGGACATCTTGGATGACATGGTGGTAAGAAAATTATCAGCAAAAGTTTTTTTGAAAGTGAACTTCTCCTTTAAGAGAACTGTATATATTTAAGTAGTTGTTAAACAATGCATATTTATATACTTATATATGTATATGCACTGTGTGTGGGCAAGTATATATATGCACAAATATAGCAAATATGTAACTTACATATAATACTATTCATTTATATAAGACAATAAAACAAAGACATTTTGAAAACTGTATATATTTAAATAGTTGTGAGTTAAAGTAAATGCACATTTATATACAGGACTTAGTGTATCTGTGTTAAGTATGTGTGTTTTTATAAAAATACACACAAAGTTTTCATTATCTATAGCAGCAATAGTTTTCAGCATCTTAAAAAAACCTGATTAATCTGCAATGCAAATTGTCTAACAGCTTAACCACAATCTAAACTTCTAAATTAAAAAACACAAAAGCCGACATAATTTCACACAGACAAGCACACTTTCCATGAATAGTAATGGTGAAGACTGCTCCATAAACCCAGTTATGAAATTACAGAGCGTGTGTGTGTGTGTGTGTGTGTGTGTGACTAGTGACAGTGCAGAGACTTGTGAAATGAGCCCTGTCACTGCAGAGCGCTCCAGCCGAGAGTGAAGTTACACACCACATATCGACCATCCTGTAGTTACACCTCATGTGACGATGATGACCAGCGGGATGTGATCTTGAATGCAGACACAAGCGCTCCAAGCTACACAAGCTTAGACTAATGCATCACTGCATCCCAAAATCGGGCATTGGGAACATCCAGTTCAACGGCAAGACATTGAGTAGATTGAAAAATTAAGGTCAGTAAATAAAACTCAAAACAAATGATTTCCAAAAAGCTGAAAAACTAGCCATGAAGAACAATTTTCTGCCCCGAAATGGAGGAGAGTAGAGATCAAAACCAATAGGAAAGCACCATATTGTGTAATAATGTCCCGACAGCACCCATCTCTCTCTCTTCTTTCCTGTGGGACTGTTAAACTATAATCAAACTCTATCTGGCATGTTTTTAATAAAGCAACACCATCACATTCAGTTACCTAGGTCATGTTCTAGCTCTCCTCCTCTGCTTTAAAATTCACGAGACAAATGAACAGCTTAACATCGCTTTGTCTTGTCTTGTCTCTTTCAATCCAGCCTGCGAAACATCTCATAGCAAGCTGTTCGGTTACACTAATGACTCTCAGTATGGGAGAAATAGCTCCAGAAATACACGCTCATGACTGCGCTGCACAGGCATAAATCAAAGGCATCATTTCATCCAGCCGGTTGGTGATTGTGATGTGTTTGTGTACCACTATGGAGGGGGAGGGGGAAACATCAGCAGGCAAGCCTGGAGAGGAAATGGTGGTTGCCTTGGAAACCCTAGGCTGAGGAAGAGAAGGAGCGAGAGAGGAAAGGAAAGGAAGAACGAATGAACAGAGGAGTGTATATATGCAGAGTTGACCCAAGCGTCACTGTTACCAGTTGTTTTTATTTTAAGGGGGCAAAAACTAGTAAAATAGATCTGTATAAACATTATGTGAAAGTCGATATATATTTTAAACACAAATATATATATGGTGCTGTCAAATTATTAAATCGTAAATAATTGCACCCAAAATAATAAACAATTTGTTTACATAATGTGTATATTACGTATACATAAATACACATACATGCACGTATATTTTAAAGAAAAATGTTACATTCATATATTGAATATATTATTTATATGTGATATAATATATATGAAAATAAATATATAGATGCAAAAACATGTAAAAAAAAATTTAATATATGCTGTATGTGTCTATTTATATATAGATATATAGATATAATAAATAAACACAGCACACACATATATTATGTAAACAAAAACGGCGATTAATCGGTTAAAAGCCCTAATTAAC
This sequence comes from Enteromius thamalakanensis, assembly GCA_032357475.1. Taxonomy (NCBI): domain Eukaryota; kingdom Metazoa; phylum Chordata; class Actinopteri; order Cypriniformes; family Cyprinidae; genus Enteromius; species Enteromius thamalakanensis. The sequence goes on from JAUCMT010000059.1 coordinate 10,157,021, forward strand.
AAAAGCACTGAATTTTAGTTCAATTTTTTTTTTTTTTTTACATTTTCTACAATATTATTAAACTCTAAAGATTTATATATTAATATTAAGTGGTTAGTGGTTGTATTTTTACAACTAATATTAATAAACACTGAAACAAATGTTCTGACTCTTAGTTAAATATTAGTTATTAATGTTAGCTAATATGCGTTACCATATGGTTCAAAATAAACTAAAAATCTGAACTATTAGGTTCAAACTGTGAACCAAAATAGCTTTACTGACTTTACTGTCAAATTGTTTCCACCCTTACATGCTTAAACTATAATAACCATGGTTTTCTGGTCGTATTTGTCGTAAAACCACAGTTAATTTGGTCACACGTTTTTTGAGTTCCAATTCTCGCTATTTACAAATCAATGACCTTGGCCACAATAAACTACTAAACTGCTGCTAAATAGTTTTTTTTTTTGTAAAAGCAGTGTCAAGGTTCATCAACACATGTTTCTTATTCAATCCAAATCTTGAATTAATCTGAAAAAAAAAATAAAAAATCGCTAGAAGGTTTTTACAGCCCATAACATTTTAACATAACCACTAGGCAGCTAGCTAGCATTGGCAACCACTACCTAGCTAGCATGAAAAACTGCAACACAAACTTGTATGTTACAGTTCTTTAAATCGTCAAGCATTTGGGGCTGACAGCATCAATCTAGTCCAAATGTGTTGAGTAATGAGAGACTTAATCTAAGTTAAGTTATGAACGCCGTGTTGATAAAAACACATTTGTAAGCACGGTACATTTTCTCCACAGAGGTCTCAGTGCATTACTGTAAACACGTTTATGTTTGTTTTTACAAACTGAGGTATGAATCAAATTTGTTGCATGTGATTTCGAAACACTGCTAACATTCCTGTCATTTACCTTTAACTGGAAGCTGACACCTTGCGCAAAATTACAATTTTCCCTATTACCCTTTGACTGAGTGAAAAACCCATTCATACTGCTTTAAACCAAAAATAAGCCATATCAGTTCTTTCTATCTGGTTGCATCATACATTAAGATTGTACCCAGACATATCAGGTAGGGTTTTTCTCAATGTTTCTCCCATAATCCCTTGCACAACAATAACAACTTTCACAATATGACAGGTTGGCTCATTTCCCTCACAGATCTTCTAGAGGTTTCGGAGAGCCTGTCCTCACTCTCTTTCCAAAATGACAAACAAAAGTTCCATTAATAAATACATTCATCTGTTAGAAAAATACTAAATACTAAAAAAGGACACTTCCCTTATCCTACAGTAACTAGGCACAATGCAACAATCAATTTGTCTGCCCACACTAAAGTAAAACTGCATAGATGATAGTTAATGTACAGCCACGAGGAGCAGAATTCTGGACCAATGAGATTTCTCAGGGGGCTGGGCTACTGTGCAAAATGCTAGACCACTTGTTGATTGTTGAGATGAAAAAGATTGTTCAGGGTTCTGAACATAAAACTTAGTGTTACTACATCATACCTGGTAAGGACAAATCCCTGATGACAAAAAAAGCATATGCTGGTTTTGAAGGTTTTGAAGCTGGGATGCTGATTTAAGATGGTCTTATTGCTGGTGGGTTATGCTGGTCCTTTGCTGGTGGGTTATGCTCGTGCTTTGCCAGCATGTGACCAGCATAAATCAGCAAAGGACCAGCATAAACCAGCTTAAACAAGCATCCCAGCTTTAAAACCTACCTAACCAACATATGTTGTTTTTTTCAGCAGGGATTGCCCCTTATTTTGTAGGTTCCTCTAGAACTTCCTCATCAGGATTTTGAATACCATACTTATGGATATGAAAAAGACCAGTGCTAAGAAACCCAAGCTATTTGAAAGTATATGTAGAGGTCACTCACACGGCACAGTCCGGAGGTAGAGGTTGTCACGTATTATTTGTTGAAGCTCATGGTCCACTGAACCCTTCTGGAACCGTAGGTTAAGATAATGCCGGAGATCTTTATCCACAACACCTCCTGAAAAAGGTAAATTAAAACAAAGTTAAATGTTAACCAGAGAAGTGTGTAGCTCCACCTCACTATATTTTCTTGTCAGCTGCTAACAGCACAATAAATAACAATAAAAAAATGAATAAATAATTGAAACTTATATTTTATATACAAGTTTACACAAATAAAACCTACCTGCAAAGCAACAGAACTGTTCAAAACTTTAACACTTTTTAAAAATGCTGTCAAAAATAATTTCATGAATAGATTTTCTTTATAAATTAACTTCTACTATATCTACATTTGGTGTGACCATCCTTTGTGTTTAAGCAGCTTTTGCTATAGGTGAACTTGCACTAGTTTTTCAGGGAGCTTTGAAGGTAGGTTTCTTAAAGCATCTTGGAGACGTTCTTCTGGATTTAGTCTGTCTCAGTTTTATTCTGTTTCTTCATGTCATTCCAGACAGACTGGATGATGACAAGATCTCACAAGTCTCAGAGTCCTTGTACAAACAAAACTCTTATTACAATTAACGCCAAAAATGTTTGGAAAAGCAAATTAATATTATCATTCTAGTGACACACAACTGCCTTAAAATCATTTTAGCTGGTGAAAATACTAGTGTTCTAATAATTTTGGCCCCCACTGTATATCATTTTTTTAATGTGTCCACTAAAGTTGTTGGTTTAAATACATAACAGTATGTTTGAGAAAGCGGAGTTCCCCAAGGTTCACTCTTAGGTCCTTAAAAATGATGTTAGTTTTCAAGCCTCTCAGGCACTTCCTGAAATCCCTATAGACTATGTGTCACTTAGCATTAGCATGTCCAATTTGTTGAGTCTGAATAAGCTTCTCAGAAGCTGTAAGTTATCACAATTATGCAGGTTATATTTGGAGCTGGTTTTGTTTTAATATGAATAATTGTCATCTCCATACTACGCAATTCCCTGAAGATTCCGATTACTGATGCATGCAACAGACTGTCTTGTCTGGCTTATATTTATCAGACAGATAGTCTTCCAAAGGTTCCCTAACAACATCTTGAGCAAAAGTCCCTGAGAGACGCCAAGACAAATGCAGAAAATAAAAGGTAGCTTGAGAACTTGTGCTTTCTACCTTTTCTCTAAGGTGAACAAAGGACAGAAAAATGACAAATCATCTCGCGCTACTCTGCCTCAAGAGAGCTTTTTTTATTCCTTCTCCAATCATAACCTTGGCCATTCGGCACAGCTGAGCATGGATACACTGCTTGGAAATTCAAAAATCCAGCACAGTGTGTGAACAGATCCTTTGAGAATAAAAGCATCTGGTTTAAACCTGCACACCATTTCACATGTTCGGAATATATTACATCTCATTGTCACCGGTTAACAAAGGCAAAAAACCCGGTACTCCAAAAGCCTGTTCGTGGAAGGTGTCTGAACCAGGCTATCACCATAATCTTTTTCTCATAAACCTAGAAGAATCACCACTGTCGAAATTTTCTAATGTCAAATCTCTGCATGACACCGTGAATGGAAAACGATGCTCAAGTAAAAAAAAAAAAAATGCACAGCTGTTGCGGCGGAAGGACACTTCAGAATACCGTCACACCATTCCAAGGAAATGACAAAAGGAAACATCTCACAAGTAGACTTCTTTGGTCAGGAATCCTAAATAAATATCTCACTTGTCACCATCCATTATTATAATGGCTCTCTCCTCCCCCTCTTTCCGATAAAACTACTGTATCCCAATTGTAATTCCAGCGGTCCAGATGATGCACTCCTCAGTCACAGGCTTGGATCTACTCACCCCTTCCAAAATCCTTGTAGCTATTCCGCTTTATGCTTTCAATCCTATTTGTAAACTAGTCCTTTATACATCAATGGATGCAGCAGTGATGGAGTCTCCCGTTCTGCAGCTAATTTAATCCAGAGGAGAGAAGGAACGCGGGAGGAGGAGGAGGAGGAGAAGAAGAAGAGATGGAGTCGTCGACAGTCAGTAGACAACAGAGAGAGGGAAAAAAGGTTCTGCCAGCCGAGAGCCTATCACAATGAAGCCTGTATTCTCATTTGCTGGGTGGTTAGTGAAGTCTAATATCGCCCTCTGACTGCAAACAACGGTACTGCAACGGATGCGGGTGAGTGTGCGTGATACAGATGCTTTTGGACACACCACCAAAAAGGCCAGCTTGTTCACACCAGATGCTTCCTGCTAGTTGGCATCGTGTGAACTTGTTGACCTTGTGAACACATCAGTGTCAAGAGTGAAGACGGCAAGTAGTAGCGCGCACTCAGAGAGCACAATGACCAGCCAAGTCCAGCTGGAAATTAATAGGCTGTTTGTGAGCTAACAACTGCATTTCTCTAAAGCTGGCTACTTATGACTAGCACATGGCTTTATTGACAATTATTTTAATCATTATATGTTTATTATAAGAATGTAATTTTATATATATATATATATATATATATATGATTAATTGTGATTAATCACATCCAAAATAAAAGTTTTTCTTTACATAATATAGTTGTATGTACTGTGTATATTTATTAAGTATATATAAATACAAACACATGCATGTATATATGTAATAAAAACATGTTATGTTTATATATTAAATTATTAAATATATTTAGATATATTATCAAATATAAGAAAATAAAATGTATAAATGCATTTATATGTAATACTATCAAATATATACTGTTTGCATGTGTTTTAATATAAACATAATAAATAAACTTAGCATAAATACATATATTATGTAAAGAAAAACTTTTATGTTGTATTATGTTCGATTAATCGCAATGAATCATTTGACAGTACTAATAATATATATATATATAGCATTTAAACATTACCTATCTATTACCTATTTTTCCATCTATATATATATATATATATATCTTGAATATAGCTTGTGTGTGTGCACGTGTATACACATAAGCCATATTTAGTTCCTGAAAACTAAAATCAAACACATTAAACATTTACGATACATAATCGAATTAGAAATTAAGGATAATATATTGGACAATAATTAAATAAATCATAATTAATAATACAAATAATGTTTAATTAGAAGCATAAAGAAGCAATAATAGCAGATATTTGTAATTATTTTAAATTTTAAAATTATATTGTTTACTGGTTAACACTTTAGAATAGGTAACACTTGAACCCAAAACTTTTACCTCAATAAATTCTTCATTTGCCGCTAATTAATGGTTAGTAAGGTTAAGTTTAGGTGTTTAGGTAGGATTAGGGATATAGTAGGTCATGTAGAAAAAGGAATTAATATGAGCTTAATTAGTACTAATAAATAGTTAATATTCTAGTAATATTCATGCTAATAAGCAATAGGTGTAACCGTAAAATAAAGTGTTTGTCATTTTGGAAACCTTTTTTTTTGTTGTTAACAATTAGCAAATAGCTAATCATGGTTCTGCTTGGCTAAATAAGGTTAACTGAAAAGAGTTCAATTTCCTGTTTTACCAAAGAAAGAATAAAACACAAAGAAATCGAGTATTTAGGAAGGTATATATGGAAATAAATTAAAACCACAATTTCCTTACACATGGCAGCAAGACAGATCATCAAGCTTACTGCAATCTCATACACTGGAGGATATCGATCGTAAACTGAGTTCAACATTTTGTTCTGAAAGATTTGATTTCAGTGTTCACAGACTTAGAACTGAGTTTTAAATGCATTCTGGTCATCAAGAAGCTTGAAATACTGATTGTTTGGAATATGAGGATAGAAAATTATACAGTAGACAGGAGTAACAATAACCCATAGTTATGGCGAGGCACAGTGACCTTGATATAACCCCACAGAAATATATTTCGTGTGGGTGAACGAAAAACAACAGCATTCAAGCTGGTATGCGAAACATCTGCACGCAATGACTGCAGAGAGAAAATTATTAAGTGCTGAAATTCGGTTGAGGAATGCACAGTTTCAACTGATCTCAGATCACTTATCTTGGTGCCTGGCCTGCGAAGAAAGAGCAGGCATATCTGCTGAGAATACATCTTCATGACTCAGTCAATAATACAAGGAGAGACTCTGAGGTCACAGCTGAGATTCTGTGGAGGAGGACAAACCTTTGACTCTTGAGAGAACACGGGCGCTTCATTTGTCAGCACGACAGATGACACAGTGGGCAAAGGCATGACGTGAGGGTGAGAGCGAGTCGGACAGCTGTTAAAAACACTCCTTTCTCACGCTCTCACTTTCTCTCAATCCCGGAGGACACCTCTTTGTGTCATCTATCACCAGTTCTCCACAAGTGATGACAGATGCTTGTTGATTGAACAGTCAATAAATTCAAAGACACACAAATACATAAACACAGAGGCACAGACATGTACAGTTCTGGACGGGACGTTGCGATCGTGTGTAATCGGGATAATTTAAAGCCTAAAGAGGTCTGCATGGAGGCCTGTGTCTGCAGAGAAAAATAAACAAGGCAATTGTTATGTAAGATTTCAAAATTAAGAAAAATAGGTCATAGTTATAACATATGAGATAGGTCACACTTTAAGATAGAAAGATTAAATTGTGAGATATAGTCACATTTTTTAAAACATAAAGTCATATTTTTCAGGTATAACACTTAATTGTAGGTCATTTTGAAATTCAAAGTCACAGTAATGAAGTTATAATTATGAGATATACAGATACAGTCCATAACTGCAACGCAAGACATATGATGTTGCAATTAGGGCTGGGAGATACATATCGTACGATATAATATGCGCATCTCATCAGTAAAGACGTTTTTTTGATTAGCGCTAAATCCTCCGTCAGCTGTATTTAGAAGGAACGCCAGCTTACACACAGAGCCTTAGATCACTGAGAAGCTATGCGTTGAGTTTCGCGGGTGATTCAAAGGCGCAGCGTCTCAGCGCTCTACGGCTCCGTGTATAAGCTAGCGTTCCTTCTAAATACAGCTGACGGAGATTAAGCACTAATCAAAAAACCGTCTTTACTGATGAGATGCGCATAATATATCGTACGATATATATCGCCCAGCCCTAGTTGCAATCGCCAAAAATGTCAAAATGTTGTGACTGTCATAGGCTGCGATCATACAGCAGCAGGATACGGTTGACAATTCTGTTTTTGAGTCCTTAATACGGTTACGTTCACACACGTGTCACGTATGGGAAATAAGGTTTAAAGTCACAATTACCATTATTTTTCACTTCAAGGAAGGTTTTCCTCAGGTCTGAGCCACATACAATACGGTTAATACTCTCTTATAAGGTGGAAATATGTCACCATATTGATTTGTTCTCACTAGAGAGGAGGTTAATAAAACATTCCAGTAAGTTTCAGCAGTTTCTTTTGACAGCATAATCACAGCTGACACCACTGCCCTCGCTGAGGACAGCTGAGCAGCGTATCGATCGCCTGAAAGTTTTCCTCCCGTGGAAAGTTGTTTGGTGCTAGAGCCCTTCGGCTCAAACTGACTAAAGCGGAGAGCCGTGATCAAGCTCTGGACAGAGAAAGGAAAACAATGCGTGATGCCAGCCAATCAATATCTCCTATTCACTACCACCGACTCCTACGAGAGGTCAGATTCTGCATCTTCATTGAGTAGACACAAACAACCCGCAACATTTCTTGATCAGCTTTGTTTCTTTCTTCAAAGGCAGAGATATCCAATCACTGTGCTTCTTACAGCTCGTTTTACAAAGCTGGACTGTTCTAGTAGTCTGCTACATCAAGCCATAGCGCTCATTTGGGTTTGAATCTATACCAATAAAAAAGGCCAAATAAAATGGTTCAATCCATCCTGAGAGAAAAAACCATTAAAAAAAGTTCACAATGTACCTCTTTGGCACAGCGTAACTTGAAAACCTGCAAACAGCAAAAGGAAGAAAAATGATCCAGACACCTGCATTTGAACTCAAATATAAGGCACGGCACCCTTTTGTCTTTTTGACTCAAACAATCCACATTAACAACTAGGCGTGAATCCAAAACGCATATCCGGAGCTATCAATCTCTTCCCTTTGTTAAATGAAGAAGAGAGAAAAACTGCTAATTATGGTTCTGAAGATCTCCGTCTGACTCACTTTGTTTGTCCTGTGATGATGATTCACATTACAAAACCACTCACACCTCTAACAGGAAGCTAAATTGTTAAGATACATAGCAATATAAATAAATTTTAGATGTAAGTGCTGGAACAAAAAAAAAAAAAAGTAGTAGTAGTAGTTACGGCCTGTAACCAAACAAAAAGTCTACACTACAACTTAATAAATCGTTAATAATAATATTAAATAAATAAATAGTTCACTCAAAAATGAAAATGTATTCAGTCTCAGATCAATCTCTATCCAAGATCTGTCAAGATCAAGTTCATGTGTTCATAAGAACAGATTTGAAGTAATTTTGCGCTAATGGACTCTCTTAAGTGAATGGGTGCCGTCAGAATGAGAGCTAATAAAAACATCACAATAATCCACAAGTAACTGAAACAACTTCAGCTGAGACCTCGAGTGTGCATGTTTGTGATAAATCAGTAAGGCAATCAGACAATCAGTTTTTATTCACACTGTTCTGGTCAAAATCAGACATTTTCTATTCATAATATTGCTTTCTCCAGTGACAAGAAATGCACTTTGTTTGTACAACAATCAATTTCACAATCAAATGCCATTAATTAATTAATTAATTAAATTGGATATGTGTGGACTACTGTGATGTAGTTATTAGTTATTTGGACTCTCATTCTGACGGCACCCATTCAGTGCAGAGCACACACAGGTAAGCAAGTAATGCTACATTTCTCTAAATCCGTTCATATGAAGAAACAACCTCATCTACATTTTGTATGACCTGAAGAGGAGTGCATTTTCAATCAAATCTTTATTATAAATTAGATTTAAGTAATAGCATAGGTCATCTATCAAGGCTTTAAAATATCATAGACTCTGTGGTGTGTTCTTTTGAAAAAAGGCAAACTAACAACCATCAGGTTTAGCAGTCCAGAACAACATTTAAACAACAAGGCATCCATGAATAAACCAGCATCTGACAACCGACTGAACAAGGAGGAACAAAGATAGAGATTTCATTTATGTCACCGTGTAACAGAAACGTCTATGATGTCTGCACCTTATCAATGGCGTTGAAATGAGTTTGATGAGTCAGAATTAGTCTTTTTGAAAATGAATGAGCCCTTTCCTCTCTGTTGACTTCACAAAAGATCCTGATGAGTTCAGGTTGGCCTTTCCTCTAAATATAGAAACTGAATCTTTGCACGTCACTTCAAGGTTTCCTCTGCTAAAATGGCAACAATGAGAAATTGGGCCTGGAGCATGAAGTGGTTAAAAAAAAAAAAAAAAAAAACTATGGCAACCAAGCAATTTTCAGAAGGAAAGGCCATTACTAGAAGTGACTGCTATTGCTCATACTTCTGGTTTAGAGATTTGAACTAAATTCTAACCATTTGTATGAAACATCTAACGGACTTCGAAGTGACTTTCGTGTGGTTTATTTGTCATGCAATATTTCAACGAGCATTGCTCAGATGACTGGCCTTAGAAGCATAAAATCAGGCCCAGATTTTAAAGGCGTTGATGTCATGTCAAATATGTGTCTTTGTCATGCACAATCATCTGGGATCTCGTCCCACCCAACCGGTGCTGCGATCTCCCACCATCTGCTGGAGGAAGGTCACTGATCTTTTTCCTCAAAAAACATCTTGAATATGCGTGCTTGCAGTAAGTAATCTTCTCTATGGCCAACCCCACTGGCCTAATTTCATGCCATTGACACAATTCTCTCTTCTCCCAAAGCATCCATTCCCCACCAGCAGCAAGTTTGTGTTGTTATTCTACAACATGATACACCTGAATAGATAAATGGGGCACTTAAAGTGAAAGTGAAATTTATGCAGAAATGTAAGCAATCATTTTATACAATTGCACAAATAATAAGCAACGCCAAAACAGAGCATACCTGGACAAAAGCCAAAATGGAAACAAAACCGGATCATTTGGGATTTTTACAAAAGCAGAAATATAAAGCATATCGTTTTATAAACGAGTTGTAAAGCATTATTTTTGCAGTCATTTTACATCGTCATAGCAATGACTTCCTAAAATTAGATATACTTTCACACAGAAAAGGTCAGTAAGTGATGTTTTCCCCACATAAAATCATATTAACACTCATTGTTTACATCTTGTTGTACTCCACAAACGGAGAGTAAGTTTACAATCTACAGACATCACTACAACCGGTAAGAAAACACTTGCTTGAAAAATTCTCGTCAACATTATATCACAAATAAATGTATTGTATATTCCTTTAGTAATTACAGTCCCAAGGCAGTGTGTAACTGACCTGTTTTGCTCGAGCCTGACTGAACGCATTTTCCACCTCTATCCCATCCAACACAACCAAAGACAAAAACAACAACAGTTTGAATTTCAAGTAAATAAATACGCTCTGGGGATCAATTCTGGATCTCTGTGACAAAGCACGCGCTCTGGGGCATTGAACAAGACATTAAAGCCTACAGCCACATAGTGATTACTGCAAAAAAAGACCTTTCTCTGGCAGCCTCTGTGACTGCAGGCTCTTAAAGCATTGGTTTTGTTTTGTATCCCGCTGTTGAGTAATTCCACGCGAGCAGTCGACACCTCTTTAATTTGCGTATGCATCTCTAATCCCAAAACAAACACTTTGCTCATCTTCATATTCTCCACAGCTAAAATACAGAAACCGTAGGCTACAGAACAAACATCGAATGCAAACATACACGATGAATTACAGTGATACACTTTTATACAAAGCTACACGGTACTCATTTCAAAAGACTGGCATTTTTAGTAGGCCGTGGACATTTATTTATTTTGCAGATGCTGCATCTTAGATCCCGAAGCTAATTCTTTGATAAAACACACAGCATGAGTCTGCATACTCAGTGGACTCTCTTGACTAAGAACATTTTTCACTTAAAAAAAACTGAAGAACTCATTTTTTATTCATTTTTATTTAAGTATCAGATTCAAAGCCCTTCTCGCTGATATAAACATTACCATTGCTTAGATTAATTAATTTATTCAGAAATACATTAATTAATAAATTCAATTTACTCATAAAATTACTTGACACAGCATGAATGAGCATGTTTATAATTTAAATTCATGATTATTAATAATTAAAGAAAACAATTTAAATTCATTTTGAAATTTTTATGGCAAGGTCAGTTTAGCTTTAGGTTTATATATATACACAGTACCGACCAAAAGTTTGGACACACCTTCTCATTCAATGTGTTTTCTTTATTTTTATGACCATTTACATTGGTATATATATATATATATTAGGGGTGTAACGATACGTGTATTCGTATTGAACCATTCGGTACATGGCTTTTGGTTCGGTATGCATTACAAATCGAACGATTCAGACTAATTTTTATATTTGGAAAAAAAGAGAATAAAGTATATAATATAATGTAATGAATATAATAAATATAATGTTTTCAGTGCTACGCTTAACAAGGTCTGCTGTCTTGTGTTTGCGTGCGTGCTGAGTGCAAACGTAAATTTTTTAAAATAATTCAGATTGTGCAAGGAAATTATGCTTTTTAACTGACAGTTACACATCATGACATTTTCAGAGTTAAAAACTACTGTAAACTAAAATATTTATAAAAAAAACGTCTAAAACTTCTAAGTCTAAAACTTAAACTAGAATGACTGAATTCAAATAAAATATTCCATTTAAAAATACATGTCAACTGAAATAAAACAAAAATAAATAAAAACTAACAAAGACTCTACAGACATACCTAAAAAAAATAAAACGTTCCCAAAATTCAGCTAAAATGAAAATGGAAAATATATGTAAAAAAAAAACTATATATATATATATATATAAACATCAGAATGTTTTTAATTTCTTTGAAGTCACCAAACAACCATACAGCAAATTACTGCAGGACATGGGTCGTATGCTGCAAAGTAACATCAGCATTTTTGTTACAATATTACAAGCAAAAAAGATCCTTGGCTGGTATTCAGCTGCACTGTAAACTGGAGCAACAAACCTGCATAATGTGTGCATCTCAAGGTGATGAATACAATAGAAGAAAGAACACCAAACCAAAGACTCATGCATTTAAGAAAATGAAATCTTTTATAAGGCTATCCGCGATGCACGGGTCCCTGCAGTGTAGAGAGCACAGAGGCGAAATTAACTGCAGTAGCGTTCGCTTCATGACAGATGGCCAAGCGTTTTTATACACAGATCTAAAGGATAAGAACCCACATCATAATTAATTATTTACTAAAAATGTTTTTCTCATGCGGATAATCAAAGTAAGCCAGCCAGTGTGAAAAGCAGTGAGAAACTGTCTCATAAACCCTAAAATCTTGGTCTCCAGCGCCCGCGTTTGTCATGTTAACATTCAAGGCAGCTGTCTTTGACATCTCGTGCGCTTGTAGTCGTGACTTAATAATGGATCAAAGAGGTTTCTGCGCCCTGATTGGCCGAGGGTAAACCCACTTTGAAATGGCAATCACAACATCAGCCTGAAGTATATGATTCTGTCTGAAGGGAACCTTGCCGTTCTGTCCGGTTGATTGCAATCAGTCACTGTGGTAAGCACATTAAAACATCATAATCCCAAATAGCTGCCTAGAGGGATGTCAGATGGATCTGCTTTATAAATTAGGTGGCACTTGTGCTCCACTTGCTTAGTGAGTGGAAGCCTGAAGAATATAATGCTCTGCACTGTTAAAGCATTTTCAGATTTTGTGATAAACCGAAAGGCGCATTGCAACCCTTAGGTCTAGACAAAATTGCCAAAATAGCTGGAAAGTTGCATTGCATAATGCGCAAGACCATCCATAGCTCTCTTAGGGAATGGTTTCCAGATTTGCAACCAGCCAAGAGACAGTCTGCGTCTAATAAATATGTAGCGTTATTATTACAACGAGGAGGACAAATGGTAGATGTATCAAAGCAGCTCGCTGTATTACAGGGATTGATCATACGAAATGAAATTATTTCTTCATTTACTCATCCTCATGCTGATATTAATCTGTAAGACCTTCTTTTTAGCAGAATGTTCACGCTGCTCTTTTTCATACAATGAAAGTAAATGGTGATCCGTTTCGTGTTGACATATTGGATTTGGCTACACATATATTCATGAATTCCATATATGAGGAAAAAAAGACTTTAATTTTATTCCACGACTATGCAGTGCCTGAAATGTAATTATGAACTGAGCTCTCTTTGCCCCAACCCCCAAAAATGTAACGAGTAGTTTAATAAAAAATAAAATAAATTATAAATAAATAAAAAACACTTCACAGCTGCCATCTGCTGTTTGAACACAGAGATAAATAACAATAGTAAATAACAATAACTATTATATTTTATATTTGAATGCTATTTTTTATATTTTATATTAGAATTTGTATATTTGAATGCTTCTTGAAATGTGAGACTGCGAGACGCAGGTTCAGTTATTTAACTTCCTTGTGCTTTTTTATCTTAACTGCGCTAGTCAACATTATTATCACTATGGTTAGCTGACTAAATATATTTCAAGAGTTCACGCTTTCCTCATGGTAAACAAAATAGCAATTTTGGCGCGCTGTCTGAGCGAATAAATATTTTAAATAAATATTTTTGGTTATTCAGTTTGTTTTCTTGTTTACAGTTTTTGCATTTTAAATTCTAAACGAAAACTTTTTAAATTCTAAAGCAGAAAATTCTGCTTTCTAACTGAAATACACTGAAGTTGATGGAATTAGATTACCAACTAAAATTTAACAAAAACTAAAATAAAAATAAATGAAACCTTAATTAAAGAAGAACTAGTTAAAAAAAAAGAAATTACAAAAAAAATGTAAATACCAAGAGAACTTTTTTTTAAATAAATCTAACAATTTTTTTCTTTCAATCAAATGTTATTGAAATTAAATTAAAAAGGTCTTTATATTAAAGAAAGACTTATATATATATATATATATATATATATATATTTATTTTTTTCACAAAAAAATGTTGTGTAATATCACCTGAAATTCAATTACAATAAAAAACATTGTTTAAATTGCCGATTCATTATAGCAAATACATATATACAGTCTATACTGTATATATATATATATATATATGTGTGTGTGTGTGTGTGTGTGTGTGTGTGTGAGTGTGTGAGTACAGGTTTTTATATCCCCGTGGGGATCAATTGTCCCCACAAAGATAGGAATACTAGTCAATTTTGACCTCGTGGGGACATTTGTGAGGTCCCCAATGGGGAAACAAGCTTATAAAACATACAGAATGAAGTTTTTTGAAATTCTAAAAATGCAGCAAGTTTCCTGTAAGGG
>JAUCMT010000059.1:10175178-10188226 GCA_032357475.1 Enteromius thamalakanensis
ACATGGACATCTTGGATGACATGGTGGTGAGTAAATTTTCAGCAAAAGTTTTTTTGAAAGTGAACTTCTCCTTTAACAGTGCATTCTATATAGCATAAAATCTTGAAATAAAAATGACAAAAGTGGATATAAATCCCAAATATGGAGATTTACAGAGTATTTTACTTAACTATTAACAACCTACACACAAGTCAACTGGCTTCCCATGAAAACAAAAAATCGATGTGCTTTCTAACTGCAGTCCATCCTTGCACTCAAATGACCAACTCTTTCAATCATTAAAATAAATTTACACTAGCCTCTGTGTTCAGCAACTATTTGACACTGTAAGTACACTATTAAACCCCTGCTGGACAAGTTCCACAAACCCTGATCTTCAGCAGCCAGTCAATATTTACTCAGTCAGTCCACTGATCTGCATCTCCCTAGACACAACCATTGCTTGCATCAAGATATTTTTTGCTTTCACTTGGGAGTTGGGGATGTTTTCCAAAGCACTGGCCCGGGGGCTGAAGTTCGCTTCAAACGAGGACGAAAAACACTGCAAATGTGCTATAAGCATTGTTGAAAACTCAGCAATGTAGACCTGAAGACAGCTGTGCGTCCTCAAATCTCATCACTGCAAGTCAACATCTGTGTGAGAGATAACATCACTCCTCCTATTCACATGGGCACTTCATATCTCCTGTTCACCACTGAAAGCCATTGTTTTCAAGAGCTGCCACCTTATGGCAAGCCATTTTAACATTCACTCCTTAAAACTACTGGTATGTATTTCAATAATCAGGAGCATCTTTTACAATATTCCAGCTGTGACTTCATCGGCATTCTTATTAGTAACAATTCTTATCCTATTAGTTACAGGTGTTTTTTGCTCGTCATATGTAATGACCAGTCATGGGTGTGTATTGAACGACGATGTAACTCGCTGATAAACCACCATAGTACGATGCATTGTTTTGGAAACGAACTAGCTACACACGACTTTTTCCTGAACACGGTCGCATCTCCGTCGCTTGAACCACGTTAGTTCAACAACATAGGGCCATTGTTAATGACATCACACGCATGTCGTGAAGATATACCTTCTGTTATTAAACTGATTAGAGATCTCCAAGATGCTGCTGTATTGAACATGACACATATGGACTAATTTATTATTTTTGTTCACTGTCTTTTTGCTTTATTTGATTTTTTATTCACCACGGGTTCCCTCACACGTCATACTCCGAGATTCCCTTAGTATTTTTTGCACATGCGCACTTTTCGAAAACAGCGTTTAAAATGGACGTGCAAAAATACATAATTAAATCGCTTTTTATATTTAGATAGAATGGAAGATAAAGATAGTAATGCATGTTAGTTTGCTTCTTGTGCTCAAGAGCATATTTAATAAAGCCTATATATCTTACTAACAAGACACTATGCTTCTAACCACAGGTCCAGTGCTGTAGTTTAAACCACGTACGTTTGTGACGTTGACTGCGAATGTTCGTTTAAACTATACTTACGGGAAACACCGAATCATTGAACTATGATGGTAACTATGCCTTTGGGAAATGTAGCCCAAAATGACTACCTTGTAGTTTAATGATAATCTGCTTCCAAAATTTTATTATTAACTACCGAAACAAATTGTAAGGTCTATTCAGTTGCTACCAGCGTTTTAGTAGTATTACTTTATATCCATGTTTTAAACTAGAATTTATGTTTTCATAGTTTCAGTTTTCATTTTGGTTTAATCTTTATTCCTTTTATAAAGTGCTTTAGTATAGTATAGTATATTATTTAGTATATTACTATTTATTTATTTTAGTTTTAGCAATTTCCAGTTAATAAGCTTTTACAGTTTGAACTTTGAAATTTATGTCTGTTTGCTGCCAAGCCAACGTTTCAAATTTTTCCTCAGTTTTTGTTTTTCGTTAAATATTTACATTTTATTCTATTTAAGCTTTGTTTCAATAAACAAAAATGTTTCAACTAACAATTAGGACCCTGTCTATTACTAGGAAAACCCGAATACATCGAAAATATAGCCATTCAATAGTACTTTATTTAATAAAATATAAGATATAAGCTCCACCAAAGTAATAGTTTCTCGTAAACTAGAATAAGTTTCAGCAACAAAGAGTTAAAAGTGAATATTTGATATCTGATCAGAGCTCAGCAAAAATCTGAAAAGTTTCACTGTTGAGAATGGACTAGTTAACTGTCCCTATATTAATTGTAACTAGCGGCAAAATAACATATTGGCTTACTTGCTAGTCTTTAACAAAAAATGGCATTTCAAAAATACTTGAAATTGTATACAACTTATATAAGTACTAGTAACTGCTATAGCTGACTAGTTCATTTTTAGTTACTGTGACTGCTAGCAATAACAGTAACATTAGATGTGTATGTTTTAGTGAGTAACTGAACAAATATGAGCCTCCTATTCCTACTGGAATAGTATCAAATGAATAGTCGCTACTGAAATGGAAAATGATTCTAGTAAACACTAGACGACTAGACCAAGTGCTAGTAAAATTGCTGATAATGGATAGGCTACTATCATAAATATTAGTAACAGTAGTCACTAGTACTAAGGAATCAATGTTAACTCGGCTTGCCACAGCCACCGTGCAATTTACTAGATCAATGAAATTGCCTTCAAATATTCGCCCAGTTAGCCCAAGGCGGACCCGAGGGCCAAAATATCTCCGACACTGGGCGGAACACCCCCCGCCCCCTCGCGCATGATACCACGGTCCTCAGAATCCAAACAAAGCTCAAATATCATTGACATGTTTCTGTGGCAATCCGCCACATTTTGTAAGTTCTGTTGCCGGGAGCGACGATGGAACGTTCGCGGCGGCTTCAATCGATAACCACAGCGATCACGCGCGGGATCTGAAATGCACCTTTGTGTGTAAACAGGATTTCTGCGGGAATAATGAGCAGACAGCAGCCCCAGACAGCGGAGGGGTCGCTCTCTCTCTTTCTTGTTCACACGGAGAGACGGCGGCGCGCTGATGTTTATCCTCACCTTGCTTCACGCACTTCAGCCGGAACGGGTCTTTGCAGTGCTTGATCACGGCCAGCACATCCCTGATGGTGAGCCCTGCCACCGGTGTATCGTTGACCTCCAAGAGCAGCTCGTCCTGGGACAGCTTGCCGCTCTGGATGGCCACCTTACCCTGCTTCACTTCCCCAAAATAAGGGAAATTGCCGTTCTCGGCGCCCCCTTTCAAGTCGAACCCCAGCTCGCCCTCCTTATTTCTGGTGAGCACCGCTTCGTGGACTTTGTTCGTCCAGTGGTTCTTCTTCTTCAGACTCTTTGACATCGCTGACAATTGCCGACTTGCCTACCAGTGTACGGCTGCTGGACGGCACCTCATCCCTGCCCCGGTGTGGCGTATCGCGAGTCCCGAGGCGCGCTCAGATCCTCCGCGGCTGGCCGCTGCTCGTAGTGTCCATGTTACATGCAGTGGAGTTGCGCTGAGAGCTGCAGCAGCAGTACGCAACTGTATGGAGGAGCACGCTCGCTTGCACGCTGACTGCCGAGTGACCCGGATGTGATGTCTAGGAGGAGGCAGGAATGCTAGTGCAAAGACGAGCGTGCATTCCTCAAAACGGGCTTCACGTAACAAATGAGATTTCTGCCTCGGACGAAAAGGGAAGGAAGGTGCGCCGCGAGAGCTGGCCCAAACAGAAGGTTTTATGGAGTTTTCGATTCTCAAGTTTATGGAAGCGAGAAAGTCGAATCAGAGATTTGATTCAAGAAAAATACATAGATTTATAAGACAAATGTGCAAAGTATAATTTGATCCTATGTCTGATTTTTTATGTTATGTTTAACTTCCAGGTTTATGGAATAAACAGAGTGCAAGACAAATGCATGAACAAGAAAAACGTGTAAAGTCTAAGTTTACCCTTTTTATTTATTTGTTTGTTTTCTTTTCAAAATATCATGTTGTTCGATTGTTTTTTTATTATTATTTATTTTCAAGCTTGTAGAATCGATCGAATGCAAGATTTTTTTTTTTTTACACAAACATATCATTCCAATATTTGATCCTATGTGGGCCTTTTTCAAAAACAAAATATCAATTTGTTAGATGTTTCCAAATTTGTAGAATTAATTGAGTTATTTCTAAGATTTTATTCAAGACAGATATATCTCGATTCACAAGAAAACAAATAGCATCCTTTTAATTATTTTTTGGTAGTAAGACTGGCAAGAACTTCAGATTTTCTATAAAACACTAGGTTATTAAAATCTGTAAATAAATAGGCCTACAATTATTTTTTATAAGTTAATCAAATTAAGTAATTTTAACAAAATCTGTTGAGTGACTCGCTTGTAATACTACCTGCATGGTCGCCACCTACCAAATCTCTGAAAGAATCGTTTAAGATTCGAGTTATTTGGATCAATACCCACTCATCTTCTACGATGCGTAAACAAGGTAATGAACTCAGTCCATCCTGTGTTACGCCTTGACATGTGAGACTCTCTATTGGCATCCAATTCTTTCGATTAAAGTTTCGGATCTTTAAGGGATCGACTCATAACCAGAGAGTACTGAAGCGCATTAAGAGCAGTTTAGGTAATAGAGAATCCGAAGTGTTTTCGCACTATTTCATAATTGCATAAACGAAAACCTTTTGTTGTCGTCATTGTTATGAATACATGCACAGTTTTGCAATGCAAGGATGTCTCACTCAAAGTTAAGGAGACTGTTTATTAAGAGATTTACAGTAAAGAACTAAATTATCTTAAACCCACAATCCAATGAATCTCATATTTAGCATAGATAGATAAATAAATAAATGAGATGGACCATTTATGGTAATTAGATCGTACAAATGATATGCAGATTAAAGTGGATAATGTGTTGAGCTCAATATTGTCTGGATTAGGATTACACGGCTGTTCAATTTCCAACCATAAAAAGGTCTTTATTTATTGCTGTACTTATTTATAGCAGTTTTATGGGCACATATTTTACAGCCAGGATATAAGAGCTACAATAAAAATGTACATTTTCAATTTACATCATTAGCTGGAAACCATTAAATAATATTAGTACCACACAAGGAAACTTGTTATTCAGCAATATAAATCGATCCTAATAGCTATTGTGCCTTGGCACATGCAATATGCAAAGAGTAATTACACCCATTTGCCAACTACAAAGTACACAGAGTGGATTAAAGTTTCTAAAATAATCAGTCATCTGTAGCCTCTCACAAGCCTTTTAAATGATCAGTCATTCCCTAAGAGAAGAGGCGTCATCTGTTTTGTGTTTGATCAAACAGACAGAGCTGTTACAATCCCTGATGCTGTCTGATCAGGACATTGGAGATCCGGTGTAAAGTATAAATTCATTTGATCAGGTTCTACATCTCTTTCCTCTTACCTTCCACTTTATTAGCCGTCCATTTGATCTCCCCGGGAGTCTGAGATTAGTCAAATCACCTATATTTAAATCTCTAAAATAGAGCCTGCACTGGCATCTAATGTGAAGGCTGGAGATCAGTACTGTGTGGATCTACACTTTATTGGTGGGGCATTACAAAACGGGATTCCAGATTTAGTGCAAAGAATTTAATACAATTTAAACTGGCTTTTTAAAACAGGAAGTCATGCATTTTATAAATTAGGAACAAGGTGAGATTTACTTGTGTGTAGATAGAAAGATAGATAACCTTAAACATCCATGGAACCTTTCTATTCCACAAAAGGTTCTTTACAGTGGAAATGGTTCCAAAAAAAGGTTCTTTTGAAGAAAAATAGAAGAAATATATATTATATATGCCATTAAATGTTAAATTGTACAGGAAAAGGTTGACACTGTATAAGGGTAGTGGATAAATATAAATCTGACTGTGTCCTATGGTGAAAATGTTTTAAATTTTTTAATTTTTAATGTTAAGGTTTTTTTTAAAAACATTTCTGTGTCACCATAGGACACATCAATATGTCAGCTTCTTGGTTAATTAACTTTTTAATTGTAAAGTTTTTTTTTTTTTTTAAACATTAATAGTTTATATTCATTTGTATTTCAGGTTTAGTTATGTTAAACTAAATGATGCATTAAGAAATGTTGTCTCAGCAACTCAATTAAATGAATTTGAAGAGTTAATTCAGTTAAATCATGTTTTACCCCCCAATATTATTTCTAAGTAATTAACTTTTCATAGTTTTGTTTAGCTAACATATCCCTGCTTTGTAAAGTCTGTAAAAAGGAAATTTTTTGCAACGGTTTCCCTGAAGTATAACCTAAATTCACTCAAATAATTAGCCTGCCTGTGGTACATGACAAACAACTGCCAACAAGAAACCAGCCACAAGAGTGCAGTGTTTCCACGCTTTAAACAAGAGCTCTTACAGCATTTTCCTGTGGGGGTATATTGATTTATGAACATCTCATGCACTTAAAAAACCTCTATTTAAAGTAAAAACACTATTGAATGTTTTTATGTGCATATGAGGGTGGAGGTTTCTATTTAAAGAACGGTATGAAATGGACAATTTGCACAAAGTGTGTAAAAAAAAAAAAAAAAAAAAAAAAAAAAGACAATTGAAATTTTTAGGATGCCGCTATTTCAACAGCATTTTTATTAGCAAAGTAGTGAATATTAGTCAACATTTGTTCCCATCCAATGAGAATCTACATTAAAGGGATATGAATTTTAAAACCATTTTAATTGATCATGTTACTATCAGAAAAGACTATTGAGGGCTTCTACATGACAACATTATACAGGTTGTCAAATCGTGTATTATGTAACATGGGTATGTGAACCCAGTGCAAAAAGGAAAGTTTTACAGGAATTCTAATGAAGAACAATTTCTTTGGTCCTTGTTAATGGATTCAAAAATGGTTCCCTTTGATCAATAAAAAAAGCTAAATGTTGACCTTTTGCCAAGTTCTCTATTAAAGCAGTTCATGATCTGCAGGTGCAGAGGAACTAATTCATCAGCAAATTTAAGGCTCACCACAGTTTTTCCATCATTCCTATCACAGGCAAATCTGAAAACGCGCACACTAGTGATGACAAGTTTTCAGAACATGCTTGGATTTCCCCCCCCCATTGAATTCACAGGTGTTTGGTCTCAAAAATATCTGGCTTTCATAGTCTAGACTTCTATTGAACACATGAAAGCTGTGTGGATAAATATCAGCTGGCTCTTATTTAACATAGCTGAAGTGGGGGGAAAAAAGCACTGCAATTTTAAATACAAGGCACATGACCTTAAAGACAGAAAGCGACAGAATGATGTTCCCAAAATCCCATTGAATGAAAAATACCCTTAAAAAGGACCTGTAAAGTCAATGTCTAAAAACTGCGAAAAAACTCCAGCGACAATTACAGTTGTACAAATATTTTACACAAAATGTTCTTTTTTCCTAAAATATGCTAAAAAAATAAAATAAAATAAAAAAAATCTAAAATGTTTGGAGAACATAAATATAAAGTTAAGTAACGCATTTAACATTCAGGTTCATGGTTGACCTTCCTCCTGCTCTGGTTCTCCCAAAGATTTCCCCCATCAGGCCACTCGCAGTCCCACTGTGAACGGGAACATTTAGTGGATAAATAAACGGTTCTACTGAAATAAATGAAAACTGAATGTGTCGTGCTGCCGCTCACCAGAGAGACTTGTTTTAGAAGAGCCCACAGTCTTTAAGGTTGTTTTTGATGATGACGTCAGTGACTGCGTCAAAGACGAACTGCACGTTCTTGGTGTCGGTGGCGCAGGTGAAGTGAGAGTAGATCTCTTTTGTGTCCTTCCTTTTATTCAGGTCCTCAAACTGACACTGAATGTACGCAGCTGCGTCCTCATACGTGCTGGATCCTTGTAGAAAGATTAATATGGAGAAATAATCTTGTTTACACATTGCATAATATGGTAAGAAAGGCTTTTGTTCTTTTTAAAATTTAGTTCACTTACTATAATTGAAGTTTCATATATAAATCTCATATACATTTAATATATAAATAACACATTTTTCTTAAGTATATAATGTACATAAATACACACAGTATAAAACCAAATGAACAATAAATAATATTTATAATATCAATTATTTAAATTGTAGTTAAAAATAAAAATCAACTGGAATGAGGTATAGTTCAGGAAGCTGCTCATACCAGTATACTCCGGGAAACAGATAGTAAGTGGGCTTCTTTTGATCTTGTCGTCAAACAGATCCTTCTTGTTGAGAAACAGGATGATGGAAGTATCCGTGAACCACTTGTTGTTGCAGATGCTGTCGAACAGCTTCATACTCTCATGCATTCGGTTCTAAAAAATGAGAATTAAA
The DNA here is from genome assembly GCA_032357475.1 of Enteromius thamalakanensis. Taxonomy (NCBI): domain Eukaryota; kingdom Metazoa; phylum Chordata; class Actinopteri; order Cypriniformes; family Cyprinidae; genus Enteromius; species Enteromius thamalakanensis. The sequence continues at coordinate 10,183,497 of JAUCMT010000059.1, forward strand.
GTGTTGTTTTTGAGGAACTTTAAAAGGCTAAGTTTCTGTTTGTATGACACATGCATGTGATGTTGACACAGAAAGAGATCTCGTTTGAGTACTCACCATTTCCTCATCTTCAGCCAGGACGAGGTCATAGTCACTGAGAGACACGCAGAAGATGATGGCGGTCACTCCCTCAAAACAGTGGATCCACTTCTTCCTCTCGGATCTCTGGCCGCCCACATCAAACATTCTGGAAGTACAGGAGGTGTGGGAGGTGAGATGCACTCTGGGAGAGTCAGACTGAACGCAATGGTAATGGTAAATTCTGGTTTAAACCATGTATGACTTTGATCAGAGAAGCTTATCTGAGCAGACTATGATAAAAATAGTGCAAAAACAGATGACTCAACTGAAAGCAGGCAAATGAATCATGGATACAGTCACACTCTCAGGTATTGCGCATCTCTAAAAAAAAAAAAAAAAAAAAAAAAAAAAAAAAAAAAAAAACACAAGCAAAAAAAAAAAAAAAGTGGATGGCAGTACTTACTTGAAGTGAAGGTCTTTGAAAGTGAAGTGGGTCTCTACAATACCAGTCGTCTTCACCCTGGTCCTCAGGACGTCTTGCTGAGTTGGGACATAGGAAGAACTGGATATTCTGTCTAGGTCATTCAGGTAGCTAGAGAAGGAAATGCATAGATTTTGAATAACCTTTCAATCAGCTGAACTATTTAATGACATTAAGGTGAAATAGTTTCAACTGGTTCCATTCCGGGAAACCTAACCAAAGCCACCCCTCTTTACTTCCTGTCAGATCTAAACGGTCCTCTCAAAATAAAACACACATATACATATACACATACACATATACATATTTATTTTTTAATAAATCAAAAATGGCCAAAAAACCCCCCCAAAAAAACAATTCAATCAAGAGATTATGATTTAATACAAATGAACCAAGTTTCTGATTTTACAGAGGGTCTTTTATCCCCCTAGATTTTTTAAATTTAGTAGGTTTTTTAAAAACATTTCAGCAAGGATGCATTAAATTAAATTGGATTTCTATATCAATTAAATGCTGCCCTTTTGAACTTTCTATTCACCTTCTATTCCACAAATTAAGCAGCAAAACTGTTCAACATTAATAATTAGAAATGCATCTTAAAACAGCAAATCTGCATAGTAAAGATCTGACAGTGAAGGATCATGAAAGAGAAGACTGATGTAACGATGCTGATAATTCAGCTTTGCCACCACAGCAAAAAAAACACTGTTTTAATGAAATAGAAAACATTTAAAATTATAATTCAGAATATTCATAATCAGACCTTGTCGGCACCGACCGTTTACAATAACTCCACCCACCAACGTGTGACTGGGCTAGTCAACACTACAAAGTCAAACAATTATCTTAAGCGGTGTAGATGGTCAAGCATGTACCCTAGTCCTTCGATTTCATATCGCCTTTTGCCAAACTTTTTTTTGGCAAACTTTAAGCAAATCATGCCATTTTAACTTGGTGTATATAGCATCTAATTGCATTGTACAATCCCATGAAAAAATATGAATGCATTACACCACACATTATGAATAATCATAAAGCATTGTATCGTTTAATAAAGGTTTAAGTAAAGTGTTAGCATGCAGACTTCTTTCAAAAACATCTACAACAGCATATATTCATTCTAAAATAGATTTCCTAGACATCTCATTTTTATGATGTCATAAAATTGTCTATTATGAATGTCTTATTCATCTGGCTTGCATGCAAAGGTAAGGGTTCACAGCATGCTTGGAGAACACAGGACAAATTTGCATTTTTGAAAAGTTTGCATAAAGCATATTTGAATCATGGACCATAATGGATGGAATAATGTCAATAATAACTCAATGTAAAAGCAATGTCCACACGAACCACTGACGTGTTGAGCAGCCACAATGGAAATCCAGTTGGATTATGCGGAGACGGCAATAGTCATTATGTGGGGAAATGGGCTGTGCAGAAAAGAACAGGCACTCACTATGAAGCCGAGTCATTGAGCTGGTACTCTCTGGAACGACTGAAGCAAGCCTGAACTCCCTCATCCTTCCACAGGCGCTGGATGATTCCTGACAGCTCGCTCGTCATGTATCCCTCATCTGCAGAGCCAGCCAGAACAAACAGCTGTCTTGCGTCATCCTGCAACAGTCAATCAAATGCACTTTAATTTCCTCTGATGCTTTAGCATTATATGAATAAGTGACCGGCCTTAAACCCTACTTTACAATGAAACGGCAGCACTTACAGCTCGCCCAGGATCAGCAAAGTCAATCTTCAGGCGGCCCATGGCCCTTATGATGGCGATGATGGACTGTATAGTATTGCTGTAGACCACAGCTCTGTACTGCTTGCACTCTTCCTCTGAGTAGCCGGCTTCATGGATGATCCTGTGGGAGACAAGTCAATGGCATTAAGTCAAGTAATAAGATAAAAGTTCCTGGCAAGTATATTGTGAATGCAGGCCGTGATGAGCTAAAAAAAAATAATAATAGTAATTTGTTCTATTTTTTCCTGTTGCTTTATTCGAATGACTCTGAGGATGTTTAAAAGGCTCAAAAGTTATAAAAGCCTGACAAATGCAGGGAAGTCCCTTTATAAGCCATAACCGAAAGATTATGTAATTCGCATATAATTTAAATAAACACTGCTATCACTTACATCCTGCGTGATTTCTAAACATTACGAAACTAGGATGACATAATAGGGGTTGAAACTTACTTCATCTGTTTGACAATTGTACTCTTTCCAGATTCGCCAGCCCCTGCGAGAAAGAAAGAGTGTGTTAGCCAGATGGACACACACCCAAACATTCCAGATCCTTCCCTGCTCCATAAACGAGTACGAGGATCTGACTCTGAAGGATCAGGCCTTTCAAGGCTTTTGCCAGCTCAGCAGAAGTGTTTGTTAGGATCAGATTGAGCTGGAGGTTGCTTTGATTTCACCACAAGTAATAACTGGGTGGGGAGAAGACATTATCAACTCGAAATTATATTGTCATGTTGCATCCTTGCCACTCGTTTGATGACAAACAAGTGATATAAACGGATGTGAGAGGAAAGACTGATGTCATGGAAACGGACTGAACCAGCAATCTACGAAATTGAGACTATTTAGTTTTATTAAGTGGGTATTTTTTGCTCTTCTGTATGTTATCAAGAGGAATAAAAGCAAGCGGTTTTTAACAGTCTACTGTGATGTGAGGAAGCGTGTAGGTGTTAATCTTAATGGATTAATTAAACTTCACCTCACTGTAATGGGATTACAGACAGGCTTTTGTAAACAGATTAGCTATATGTTTAGAGGAGTGTGTTAGCGCAGGTTTGATTGTAGGCGACAGACAGCAAATATAAGAATAATTGAAAAATGGTTACTTGAAATGGGGGATTCAAACCAAGGTCTAATGACCCTCAAAGGGGAAATGCAAAACATTAAAAGGGGAAAATAATGATTTATGGCTGTCAAATGTGTTAATATATTTCAGTTTACGGACAGTATGTTTTAAGATTGCATTCATTTGAAAACAGTAATATTGTAAATATTGTGTAATATTTAATTAAAATTAATTTAAAAATAATTAAAAACTTTATCAAAGTTTAAAACCATTGTAATGCTTAATACTTTATCTTTTCCGACATTTATTACTTTTATTCATACAAGCATGTTATAATTTCTTTAAAAGAAAAAGGCACCCTAAAGAAATAAATTAATATATATTAAAATTTGGGGGTCCATGGCATCAAAAAGTGTGAAAACCTGCGACTTAGTGTTTTCAATTAAAATTCTGTCACTTCAGAAAAAGCCTAGCTGGTCTTCAATTTACCTACAGTCACGAAAATCTCAATACTCCTACACAGTACTCCGCCTTCCGTGAGACTAGAGTTCATCCGTTCACCGAGCAAACGTTTCAATTAACCATCTCAGTTGTGGTTGAGGACATCCCCAAGGGAGGACATCTCTTTCTCTCAGTCCCAAAGCACAAACACAGCAATTAGGCCACATCAGCATCTCTCTCACAGATTCAAGCTCTACCCCGAGGAGACCAAACACAAGGGCACTGTGCTTACCCCAGAGACCCCCACACAACTCCCACATGAGAAGATTAAACGCTTGTGGCACCTAACGTTCATCCACACTACTCAGTGCCAGCCCGTCCAACAGGCAATACAGGCGGTTCCCTAGGGCCCAGCGACACCGGCGTAATACAAGTTTTTCATTTTTACTTTTGCACATGCAGTGAGTGTACTTGTGAAACTTTCAACAACCCAGAACAGTGTACTGGGTCAACAAAAACTGAGTCATATTGGTTTGGACTGTCTGTATGGTATCTATGACTGGCCAAATACGACCCAAAGAAATGGCCAGAGGTTTAGTTTCCCAACACTTTTTGTTATCCGAGTTTTCAGGCAAGACATCATTTACTACAAGCCTAAATATGACAGCATCTGAATGAAAACTTTGTCTTTTTGTTTTGCTTAATTTAATAATTTGATAAAGACTAAAGTAAAAGTCACACTTTTTATTAATATATTCAAAATAATTTTATCATTGACAAGACATAGGTAACATTAAAGATCCACTGAAGTCCCTTAAAGGGTCACAACACCCTAAAACACTTTTTTTGAGTTGTTTACAGATACATACATGTTGTACATTGCTTAAAACAGTAATATATGTCACTAAAAATGTTACAAAGTGGAAATGGGTCATTTTTGCG